>VWYK01026455.1:0-37265 GCA_013399775.1 Semnornis frantzii | reverse complement strand
TTCACAGACTGACATCAGAAGCAGAGTCCATGTACACTTAACATTTCAGCAAGACATACAAATTGGGATACAATCAAATATATTAAAATAGTTTCAATTACCAGCATTGAAACAGTTTTCAGGATTAGTGCAAAAAAGGCAACCCAAACAAACTGCAGACAGTAGCTGAGAGGTGTTTTCCCCTGTGTAAAACAAAACAAAAAAACCCAAAATGGACTACTGGAGCCAGCCTCTGCTGTTCTGGTACAGCAGAGGGCTTCAGTGTCTTCACACTGTAGACAGATGTTTCCTTTTACATTCAAGACAAGAGCATTATTAATAAACCTACACACCCTTTAGCTTTTAAAGCTGTTAAAACCACAAACCAACAACTTGTTTATCAGAAGTCCACTGCTAACCGAGAGCCTTTTACAGTATGTGCTTTGGCATCGTTTCAGTGCATTTTCATCTTTCACTGATTTGCTGCTACTGTGTTTAGTTTTGTATGTTCACCCCGTGACTGGCAGCTCATTCCATTTGTTCTGAGGCTGTACTGATTTAACTTGGCGTTCTCGAGTTTCGGCCTCAGTTCTACAGGTTTTTCAAAGAAATTAACTAATGACTGTTCAGTCAAGAGGGATGCTAAAATGTGTTCAAAAGAGACAGTCCAGTCCCCTTCAGTCACAGGTGAAAGCTGTGAGTCTCTGTGAGGGCTTTTCACAGTGTCAGTAAAAACAGCATCCTGGTCTGTAGCAGAAGCCTCAGGCTGCAAGTCCTCAGTGAACTCATCTGATCCGCTCCCCAGGCTGATGCTTCTTTGTCCTACTTCTCCAATCTGAAGTAACAGTGTGGTCACGGTGGCAATGGCTTGATACAAATCATTCTCCTCTGGATCTTCATGAAACATGCTATACAAGGTTTTGCAGAACTGAATGAACTCCCTCTGTAAAGGATGAAGAACCAAAATCAAAACTACTGGAGTCTGGGTAGCTCTAGGGGTCGGGCGAGGGCACAGCATTGCAAAGGATGCTGTGTATGTTTGTGTGCTCATTTGTAACTTCAGCCTGCTTTTCAAAAAGTGCTAGTGAAGCCATTTCAAGTGTCACTGAAGCTAGGAAGCCTTAGTGCTCCAAGAAGTGAACAGAGCATAAAATTACTTTGTGGCCTTGAATGAGATCAGGACTTCCCAGATGGTCAGAGCAAGTGAGACACGAGGCAATGGATTGGAGCTGTTACTGGTGGCTAACAGAAAATGAGTTACAACTGAAGCAGACATCTACAGGTCTGTAAGCAACTTCCCTTAGGTTTCTCTCCCCATTTTTCCTCATCTCTTCTAATAAACTTCAGACATCTTTCCCACCCAGACTTCTCTCCTTCCCTTGTTCACCCATTGCAGGCAATTATCAGGCTAGAAGGTGTTTCCATAACCTACTACAAAATTCATGAGCCTTGGAGTAAGTGATGCCTTTATGAGGGTTATGTGGCCCTGCTGAGCTGACAGGTTTGGCATATGCCACCTATATAAAACTATTACTTAGCAACACCAGCACAGAGAGCATTCTGGGGTGTAGTCCCATCTTTGCACACTTGTACATTTGCTTTATTAATTTGTGGCCCCGTTCCCTCTGGTGGATTTTGTTGTTCCAAAAGCATACACAAAACTCTACTGGAATTGGGGAAGAGATGGTGAGATAATGAGAAACTTTATGTAGTTCTAGTTGGCATTTGGGTAACACTAGGCAAATCTCACTAACAAAGAAGTTACTGGTTTGGCAGAGAACAGGTCAGGGAAGACAGAACAGCAATAGGCATTCTCGGGAATTCTTCAGGCCTGGGAGAAGGGCTTTTTCCAGCTTGTGTGAGCTGTTTTCCAGACTGCTACACTGCAGGTGAGGGTGAGTATGAAATTCTCTCTATTCACCACCTGGTCTGAGGAAGGGAAGATACTGTAAAGGTAGCTGAGAGTTTTTAGAACACCTCGCTGGATCAGGGAGCCCAGTTCTCAGTATCCAAAGGACTGAATATAAACTCAGGCTGAAGTTACTTTATTGGAAGACATAAACTATTGTGTTCAGTCATTTATTTTAAGCACTCTCCACCTCTTTTAAAACAGTCTACAGCCTCTGATGTACATACCTGGCTCATTTTTGGGAGTTCTTTTTCAGTTCTAGTATCTTTTTCTTTGACAAGATCTTTTAACATCTGTTTCAACTGCTTTTGGTAATCTACTGCATCACCTTTTTGGAAACAGACAAAAAGGAGAACTAGTTTTCAACTCACTGGAGTAAACTGACATTTCAAAATACACCCCAGAGAGCAGATATGACAGATTAGGCTTCACAAATGGCAAGTCGTTATCTTCTATGCGCATGCACTAGAGAACCATTTAGGACATACCATTTGCTTTCCCAATGACAAGTGGTCTTGATGTTGACAGCAAAGGATTTTTTAATGGTGACTGGCTGTCTCGTTCATTTTCTGTGAGAGCTATCCAAAAACACAAACAAACGTAAGGAATAACCCCTTGAATGGTGCATAATGGTTACTTACACTTTTTAAATGTACGTATCTGTAGAAAGCAAAGGAATTGGGCAAAGATGTTTTTAAACAACTTCATTAACATCATACTGTAAAATTATGTCGATGTAATTAAGATGTGAGCTGCAGTGAGAGTTGGAGGTTTGCCAAGAATGACACATTTAATTAAAAGCTTTGCATAGGGAAACTAGCAGAGAATTTTGTCACGTAATCAGAACTCAATCAAGAAGCGATAAAGGGGTTTCTACTGTACACAGAGTATGAGCCTACCAACAATCTTATTTCAGTTTGCATTTTATCTAGATGTAGCACATAATGGGCTGCAAAAGATCTCTGAATGAAGCAGATGTGACCCTTGACATTGTATATCTAGAAATGTAATCTAAAAATGTTTTGCCTGGAGTATTTTTTAAACCTCAATTGGCATAATTACCAACACACATCCTCTATGCTCCCAGCTGAAGGAAACCAGGTCGTTCATTTTTCCCAAAAGCTTTAAGAAAGAAATTTTTGGGGAAATGGAAACAGTATTCATTCCCTTTCAGATTTCTTACCTGGTGGGATATGCAGCTTATATAGTAACTTTATCTTTTCATTCATTTCTCCATTATACATAACATCTGCAAGAGAAGAAAAAAAAAAAAAAGGAGAAGGAAGTGGATCAGAGCACTTACTTTTTAGAGTTTAAAATAAATTTGGCATCTCTTTGTGCACAAAATATGATTGTTTGCATGGACAATACACTAAAGATATATGGCCAGTGCACTGCCACAAAATATTTTAAGTTGTGCCTGTCAACAAGGAACAGCAGGTGAGAGCCATCTGGTTTGGTCTTTGTTCTTGTAGAACAGACCTGAAGTACCTAACCCTATGGAGATTCAGCATTGTTTAAAAATATCAAGGAGGGTGGCAGGGAATCTGGCAAGGCTATTTGCTACCATAGATTAACAGGAATGTAAAACAGTAAAGACAGAAAACTTCCTTTAGGGACACCATATTCTTCATCTTACTGCTATTCTATAGAATGAACTCAAAGGAGATAACTACCTTGCATGTAATATAATTTATGACCAGTAGGAATGAGATTCTAAACTCCCAAATGCACTGAAATACTGTGAAGAACTTTTTTCCTTTAAATTCCACAGTTTAAATTTGTATTCCACTAACAATCAAAATCAAGTAACAGTATAACACAGGGCACCCTGCTTCACATTAAAAGAATTCTAGAAAGCTTAAATGGCAAGAATACAGATTTATTTATTTTTACTGAAGCTCTGAAAGGTGATTCAGTTTTTTTCATGTGAGGTTAGGCACCAGTTGAGATGTGGTGCTTGCTTTGTCAGATTTTGGGAGAGGCAGCCTCATCTCATTAGAACAGCCGATGGCCTCAAGACAGCACTAGCACAGCTCTGAGTCTCTGCTGGCCTGATTTCTCTTTTTGTTCTGCTTAATAATCAACATATGAGGCAAGCAGCAGTTGGTTGTGTAAGATTAAGTCTTCAAGAATCAGTCACAAAGATGCGTACTGACATTTCAAAGGTATACTGAGAGCAACAGTCCAGCAGACAGCATTTCCTAGCATTCTGTGCAGTTCCAAGTATAATTTTAATTCATAGAATACTTACAACAAAATTACTATTGTCCAAGAAATCAAACAATTCAGTGCAATATACAACCATGTCCTTAGGCTGTCTTTTAAACCTTACCAATTTTAGGTGACTGGAACACAAAAAAATTACCAGAGGCCACTGGTTAGGCTAATTAACAGCCCAAGAAAGCCATCTGTCCCACATCCTCCCCTGACAGCTGCACGGCATTTTAACAGCCCTGTCTCACCCCAGTACTACCCACTGGCTCTGCCCACCTTCCCACAGGGCAGCTGATACCTAAGCAGCTGGCAAGCCCCTTGAACTCAATCAGCCGGTCCATGTTCTCATCCAGGAGCCGGAAGGTCCTTTGGGCAAGGACATCGGTGTGCTCCCCGCAGGTCCAGGGCGAGACCAGCCTGTACAGGTTAGTGAACTGCTGGGCATCGATGCGGTACTGCTCAGCGTACGGTCTGCTGGGGTCGTGCCGCTCGGCCACCGGACTTGTAATTTCCCAGTAACACCTTATTAAATGTTCCCTCTAGGAGAAAGCAGAAGTGGGAGAGAGCGTGAATCAGGGAGAGCACACCAGCAGAAAAAGGCATCCACCTCAAAATATGTTTGGAATTGCTCAAAATTCTCTTTGCGTGAGGCGTTATGATACCAAGGCCGTCCCTGTGAGAAAAAGCAAAGTATGAATTTTCAAGTTAGAGCAGCCAACTGCTCTCATGATTTCCAATGGATAATTAATAAATCTACACTTATCTGCTTTGCAAAAAGTGTGTTAGTTTGGGGTGCTCCTGTTGAATGCATCTTGACTTTAAAGTATAAAATACATATATGTATATAAATATATATATATTTATAGGTTGGACTTGATCTCAAAGGTCTTTTCCAACCTGATTAATTCTGTGATTCTGTGAAGGGAGACTGAGCAGATTCTTGGAAGAAACTAATTGCAAGAAATTAATTGCTCCGTTAGCCATATCTGGCCTGGGATATCTCTAACCAGCCAAAGGTCCAGAGAGTCCGAGAAAATCCAGGCTAAGTTTTACACAGGCTTGACCTCATTTATTCTCTCTCAGACTTCTCCTTTTGGATACTGTACCTGCTAGGTTTCTCAGAGGGACAAGCTGATGCAAAACAAAGAATCCTACCAAAATGAACTGTTCCAGAGGAGCAAGGGAGCTAATGAAAAAGGAACCACCACCAAGAAATTAAACGAAAGAGGAGGAGAGCAAGCCAGTCAAAGCTCAAGAACAGAGCAGCAAAGAGTGGGAGGGAAGCACCGCAGAGCAGCATTGTCTTATAGCCACTAATGGAGGGAGGATACAGCTGCTCTTAGTCACATAACACTAAGAACACACCGTGGTCATATTCTCAGTACCTAGTATTTATGGCTACGAACAACACACAAAAGAAACATTCCATTAGAGCTATAATTACATGCTTGGGCCTCTAAATCAAGTATAGTTATATAAGCTCAGATGTCTCTGTCTCCAAATAACTCTTACAATGTCTTATTCAAACATCAGCTTGACAGAAGGGAATTTAAGTAAAAACTGCTTTTAGTTCTAAAAAAAAAAAAAAAATAGAAGTATTAGAAAACTGAGAACAAATAGTTTGCAGGGATTTCTCCCCCCATAGAAAACAGAGTCTTCCTTTAAAGAGCATTAGGAAATCGTGACTTAAAAGTACTGCAGAGTTCCCAGTGAGCGGAGCTATGTATGGTTTAATTTATTCTGCTTGTGAAAGTTACCAGAACCTAACTTCACATGGACCATTTCCAAGCAGCAAGTTAGAAATGAAACTGATGCAATTCTTCTTTGAAGGACTAATACATTACAATTCCTCTTTAACAAGCGAGCAAGCACAGCAAGGATGAAATGACAACATCCCACCCAAACAGTACTGCCTGGGCAGCTCTGCAAAGTGACAGCTGGAAGTCACATGGGTGCATCCCCTATGCTTCACGGAGACCAACCTTGAACAAGTCATACAATTCTTCTAAATCCTCTGGAAGAATTGAAACGTCTGGGATAACAACTCGGAGCTTAAAAAGAAAGAACAAACACGTTAGTGACTGTCGTTTCTCCTGTCCTCATGGACACAGGCAGACTCAAGCCCAGCAGAGACTGTTATTTATTTAGCAGAGCTGAAAACAGCAGTATTGAAAAACCTTTGCAATTTTCCCTGCTTCTTTAGGTTCACCAGTTGGTCAGATCGGTGAAAAGAGAAACCCCTAAGGGCTATTACAAACAAAGACAGGAAGTCCCTAAGCTACAGGTCACAAGAAGTCAGGAAAGCATCACATCAAGCTTGCTCTCCTCTTACGGTCTTCCCCGGGCATCTGTCTAGCGCTGCACTCAGAGAGAAGGTGCTGTGCTGTACAGTCCTGCAGTTGCTCTTAATACAAAAGCCACCCTTGAAAACAATGTAGGTGGCCACAAAATTAAAAAACAAACCCGTCAACATCCCAAGCAAGAACTTTTGCCAGAGTCAGTACAATGACTCTCCCTTTTTTCAGAATCTGGTGGTGCCTTCTACAAAACAAAAGTCATCTGCCTCTAGAGTGATGCTAGGCTACCTCAGCTGAAACATTACCTTATACTCACCACATTTTGCTTAGTCGTGTCTTCATGGCTCTGCAGGACACGGATTCGGTGCTTGTAGCGCATGTGCTCTATCTGTTCCACAGAGTGGTCTCCAAATTTCTGCAAAGGAGAAACAGGAGTTTATTGTTTTCATGATTTTTATGGTATTTTTATTTTTCATTTACTGGAAATACAACTTTTACAGTATTGTGAGTCCTTGAACAAAAAGCATACCCAGTCTCTAACTGATCTATCAGTGTAGGTATTTATACTGTAGCTCGCCTTGTGTATATAAATGCTTAGTGAAGGGAATCTGTAAAGATGTGTATTAACTTTCAAAATATCCATGCTGAATTTAACTTTTTTTTTTTTTTTTTTTTTAAACAAATTCTAACAAAAATGACCAGTAGACATGGAGCACTATTTTACCTCATAGGAATCATGAATCAGGTTAGCTATTTCAGTCACTGGAGAGGCTTCTTGGTCATCACTGAAGAATGCATGGTGATTACCAATAGGTGGCAGAGGGCTTTCCTCATTTTTGACATGCTCTAAAAACCTGAAGGGAATAAATACAAGCAACACAGATTACTCTGCACTGTGCTCTTCTCAATATAGATAAGCAAACAAGTCCTATGGCTCAGACTCAGAAATAAACTGGGGTTTGGGCTGCTGGGCTTTTCAAAAATGCTTTCAATGATTACTCATCTGAGGAGCAACGAGCCAGCCAAGTAACTAAATGGTGCCCAAGGAAGAAAACTTCTATCTCCTTGAAGCCTGGAACAGGAAGCCCGTCAGTCTAGGGAAAGCACGAAGGGCAGCAGTAAATATTGCTCACTGACGCAGTTGATGCGCGTCTCGGCGCTGCCAGGAAATTTCACAGGACATCTACTCATCCAGTGTACAAGTCCCATTGTTTAAAGCAGACACTGCAAAAGCAGCAGCAATATGGAGGGTCCTGCCGGTGCCCACAGAGCACTGGCATTATCACAACAGCACCCAAATGTCTCTCTTCTATGTCAATGGAAGGAGCACTCCTGCATGGCCATACCTGCTCAGAATCATCAGGGCCTGCCCATCATCCTTGCTGTTACACAGATCCACGGCGTTGGCTTCCAGTATGGCCAAGCCCAGCTGGAAAATGGCCTTAATCCCATCATAGAAGAAACAGTCGACAACATTCACAGCACTTTCCAAGGGCATGATGCTAAGGAAAAGGGTAAGGAACCACGAGAGAGAGATGGAAGCTAAAGTTGTCAGATCCTTCATATGTTCAGCCAGCTCTGGAAGTTGTTCTTTTATAAGCTCTTCAAACACGGACTGGTCTACCTGAGCTCCTGGGAAGTCATAAAGAAACAATATTAGACAGGACCGACACAGGAAAAAAGTACTATTTAAAGCTAATAGTTGCTGTCAACTGCAAGACTTTCTTGAATTTTAAATTAAGAAGACACACACTCATCTACAAGGAAAAAAATCCCATTATCCTCCTGCTGTGGTCTCAGCCCCAACCCACACGTCCATAATCTTGACTACGACTTGCTGCAAAAAAATTGTTTGGATTCTGCTGAGGGCCTTTAGAGTGCAACGAAATAGTAACAGCAGCAGCTGTTGTTTTCACCAAGAAGAGCACATGACAGTTAAGTGCTAGGAAAAGTAATCTTAAAACATTTTACTGTGTGACTTGGGGCCTATGCAGTGAAAATAAGACAGGGCACATTCCTCTCCGGCATATGCACTGAAGCAAGCAGGTAGGAAGAGCTTTCATTCAATGTAAGAAAACGCAACACGAAAATCCAGATAGGGCTACACAGAGCAGGAAGAAAAATATTTACACATAAATGTATGCACACATACAAATATACACTTATACGCATAAATACATATAAATATATGTGTGTGTGTGCATTTTAAGAAAAAAGACTTCTGCAATGCCCAGATACAAGCTTTTCTACCTGTCTCAACCAGTCTTTTCAAAAGGAACATATCTGGGCTCTGTTTCAGCTACTAGCTCAGTCCTGCTTTGTCAGCAGCTGTTGTAGAATCGATGTTGAAGTGGCATTTCTCTGTAAACCAGATCTGCCACATGAGTTAGCTTTTTCATTATTTTGTCTTTCAAGTTATTTCATTTCTTTCTCATAGTCTCTATTCTGCTGATATCAGGAGACAGCTTTAATTGATATGAAATTTCTAAGACATACATACCCCTAGCACTCAAAATTTCTGCTGTGCAAAAGCAGAATGTAACTTAGACAATTTGTGGCAGAAAGCCAGCATATTTTGGCTTTGTATCCCAATCATAAAAAAAAACAAAAATCACCAACAAACCAAAACCCAGCTATGACTTTGCTGTCTTAGAACTTTTCACATTAAGACAAAAAGAGCTTCTGGTGATGGCTGCACAAGCATTACAGCACCACATATAAAAAATAAGTGCCCAAGGACATGCAAAGAGCTTTTGAGAAACACATCAAGTATGGTGCTTCCCTTTGAAGAAATAGCCTTCTCACATCAGACGATCATAAATAAGAAAAGAAAACAGGAGAAAACAGACAGGTTACTCAACAGAGGGATGAGTTTTGTTTGGTTTTTTGGTTAGGTTTGTGGTTTTTTTAACAAGTTAAACGCAAACAATTTAATAGCCACAGTTAACACAGACCAAAATAACAGAGCTGGTTTAAAGGGTATTTGATGAAAGTCAGAGACAGATAAGCAGACACATAAAAAAAGATAACTTTAGCCACCGAGGCTTCGTAGGAGAGACTGAAATTTAAAATACATGTGAAATGCTGCCCATATCTTTTGCAGAAGATCATATTATAAATAACTGTTGACACTGCAGACCAAAGTCAAGCAGGTGTATGCAAAGTGACTTTTATGCCCACCTTTTCAGTAAGCTCCCAGAAATCAAGAAATCTGAGCAGCTGAACCTCTGATGCATTACAGCATGAAACTATAACGAGGTAAGAAAACAGCAGGGTATCATTTAAAAAAAAATAAAAAGACTCAAGATGCAAACTAAATGACATCTCCAAGATTGAAAAAGCAAATCAAGTGAGGTTTTCACTGTTTCAGTAATCACAATAACAAGATGATGACAGTCTTAACAGATAAAGTAGGGTAAGATGGCCTGCTGGTTTATGAAGAGGATGGATAATGGGCATCAACCTTGCCTGGAGGCTTTTCCCATCTCCAAGCAGTTGAAATGATGAAAAGGCTTGTGAAAAGACAGAGTGGTCATGGCTCACAAGGCTGAAGGATGGAGATGGTTATGTGATAAAATACAAAGGCTCAGTAGGATGACTTGCCTAATTTTTTAAGCAACGATTATTAAAAAATAAATAATAAAATGTTATGAACATCATAAAGAAACAGTCCAAGAGAAGCTGGAACTTAGAAGGCCTGTTAAAAGCAAGATCATTAATTCAGCAGCAGTTTTGATTGCAGAGATTACTGTCTGACACTGAAGACAAAAAGCACAGTGACAGGTACCAAGGTCAGAGAGCGTTATAGAGCAGTCACCAAAGTTATAGCGAGATCAAAATTTGGACAATGTTGTTGGCAGCGTGGACAAAGAGGAAAAGTTGTGTCTTGGAAGGGTTACGCAGGAAGAAAACAGTGCAAAGTTTAGACAAGAGGTGGTTACAAATCAAAAAAGAAGGTCAGCTGAAATGCACAGCCAAGAACACTAATTCAAGCAACAGGAACCAGAGGAGGGGCAGGGTGGAGAAGATTCGTAGAACCAATTCGAACACACTTAGGTCTAAGGTATATTAAAGCTGCAGAAGCAACTGCTCGGTGAAACAAATATGTTGCAAAGTTACACTGCTGCCATTTGGCTAGGAGGAGCATGAGAACTTCCGAGCTGAAGCCACTGGGTCCTCACACTGTGGTGAGCCATGGCCCTGTCTCTTTCATACTCAGTCCTCCCTCCTTTGGATTCAGATGACAGAAAACTGAGAGACAGGTCAGCCAAGACTATCAGCAGTCAAACAATGCAGGTGGTAGCCATGGTGACTGACAGGCTAAATACAAACTTAGAAATAAGTACAACTCAGGGCAGTGATACGACCAGCCAAATGGGACATCACAAGTTTGAGTGCAGAGAATGCTACTTAGGGACAATAACCCAGCATGCACCAAAGCTATCAGCAATTCAAAGCAGGTTGATGATATCTAAATATGCACCAAGACAAATTAAAGTGGTCTTTCTATTTTTATCAGGAAAGGAGAGAAACAAATATGGAAGTCATCAAGACAGCAGTTTGAAGTGGTGTTTGGAGACAAGAACCAAATTCTGACAAGTACAACAGTTACAATGGCCAGCCCACTAGCTGGAAATACCAATGGCATTCAAAGCACCACAAAACCTCCTAAGCATCCAACTAACTTTGCAAAACTCTGCTTTAACTTACCTTACCTGCCAGTTGAACTACAAGACACTAACTGTTCAGGAGGGCAGTACTACCTTCCATGCAAATCATTGGAAATTTTCTCAATGTCTCTTCCTGATCCCCAGGCAGGGGAATGGCACAATAGTGTCCATGCCAGGGATTTCCTTTTACCCTAACCTCTTTGCAAGTGACCCTGATCCCTCCCTTTGCTACACCGATGGTGTAATGGCGGACACCATGGCTAAAGAGTAGGGTTAGCATTAAAGAGGGAAAATCTATCAAGCCTTTCTTTATGACAAGAAAGTGAAGTGACTGCAAAGAACAAATACACTTTCTTGTGTGTACATCTGTAATTACTGTGTAAAGCTGCTCAGCCTTTCTCTCTTTGTGCATTAGGCAGACACCTGTACTAGTCTTAAAAACAGTTGCACAGCACATACAGTAGAAGGCACGCACTGCAGAGGAACAGAGGTTATTTCTTAAAGCAGCACCTCGCATTCAGAGGTTTTGCATTACAAAGGGCCAGTTGTTTAAGTGCAAGTCTGTACTACTCCAGCAGCCAGGCAATGCAGACAGGTCAGATCAGAAATTAGCTACCCTAGCAGATCTTTCTTGGGTTCATCTTAACAGCTCAAGTCTCTAATACTGTGCACCCCTAACCACAACACTCAAGCTCTTCTATTTTTGCCTAACAGGCAAAAGCCCACCACCTTCTGACCAACAGGAAAAAGAAGACACACTGTAAAGTTGAGCATATATTTATAGTTATTGCAGTTTGAACTCTTTAAACCAAAATCAGCCCTAGCTGGAAGTTCAGCAGCCACCACTGCCGTCCCTGCACACTACACAGATCAATGGACCTCCTCATCCATGGGGTCTGGACTTCAGAACACCCTGAGCATTTTACTCACCCCAGTGCCATTTGTCTGCCCCTTCCCAGTCAGCAAGAAGAGAAACACAAGCTCACCTATCACTCGGTGGTTGAAGTAATCCGGCAGCATTCGCTCACACACAGCAACCAGCAGCCAAAAGGCTTCTTCCTCTTTGGCATACAACAGCAACACGGAGGTCAAAATATTCATAGACTTACAAAGGGCAAAGAAGAAAATGAGATTTATTAGTGACAGCAAATCCTACTGACAAAAGCTACATCGTGGCTATTTTTAAACAAAGAAAAGTAGCCTAACATGACATAAACAACTGAAATAAAAACCTCAAACCAAACAGCCAGAGAAAGGGGACAATGAATACATAATAACCCAAAGGCATAACAAACTTTCCAAGCTCAAGTATAATTCTTTTCATAAGAGAAATAGGAAACAATTGAGAAGAGCATAGTACTGGTTCTGCTCCATACAAAGTAGGGAACTCACTATGCAAGATGTTTTGGGGCTGCTTTCCCTGCCTTCCTGTGTCTGGACTGGTCTGACGTTAATCAGAATTCAGAGAGATACACAGAAAGTAAAGTTACTATGTTAGCTAGCCAACTGTGTGAAGTACTTTGATAATTTGTCATCAGTTTTGGTAGAAAGGAGCAGAATTTTAGTGCTTTAAAACAGTGAATCTCATCTGTGCAGGCCAGTTTACTTTGCAGGGTCTCCCAGTATTGTACAAGAAATGTACTTTGGAAGAAACAGAAGCACCAAAAACGCTTCTACCCCAACTCTAGTTGAAAAACTACGAAGGAATATTTTTATTAAACCAGAGCCTTTTGTTAAGCCTATGCACTTGTTTCCCAGGGTAAATGACATTTAATAAACCCACGCATTTTCCATAATTAAAAGGACACTATTTATCATAATCCCCATTAAAAACACTCCCAAGAGAACGATAAAACTGAGAGAGTGCAAAGAGGGAAGAAAACAGTGACTGTTGTCCGGCTGGGAGTTTTTCACCTGGCAGTATCCTATTTTGGGGTTCCTGTGTGCATACGCCGTGAGCACCCTTCTCAGGGCAGCTATCCCTGTCTCGCTCTGGAAGGCAGGGTGCTCGGGCAGCGAGCGGTGGAGGTCACGCTCGATCTCCTCTGTTGCCATACAGCACTTGCCCATGGACGCCTCCACCAAATGTATGTAGTAACCAGGATGCGAGGCAAGATCCGTTACAGCATCTGAAGGCCACAGGAAAAGAGAAAGAGGAAGATACAAGTGGATTAGGATGATGCTAAACTTAGCGTTGTGGTAATCAGTGCTCAGAAGAATGTAAGCAAGATGGTTTTCCCCAAGGTCCGTGAATTTAGTGAAATTTCCAGACCTAAAAGAAATAAAGTTTTAGCAGAATATGTATTGAAAACAAAATAATTATTATAGAGTCATAGAATGGTTTGGATTGGAAGGGACCTTAAAATCATCTAGTTCCAAGCCCCCTGCCATGGGCAGGGACACCTTCCACTACATCAGGTTGCTCAAGGCCTCATCCAGCCTCGACTTAACACCTCCAGGGAGGGGGAAAATATCAGCAATGCTTATATGACACAATATAAATTCAAAACATTTTAATAGTGACATTGAACAGAACACTTCCCCAGCAGAAACTGTTACTGGAAGAAATGTATTGTGAGCTGTTCACCATCTCACCTGAGGGAAAACTGCACATGAAGTACTACACCTTACAAATGTCATATATATGTCATAGAGTATGTCATATACCCGAATAAGGACTAAGAACATTCTGGGTCTGCCAGATCCGTGGACGAAATCAGTTCGTTTTCCATCTTTAGTTTCTAATACTCCTGCCAGTGTTCAAAAAGAAGCAGGATCAGCACCTGCTGACTTAAAAATGTCATTATTTTGCAGTAATTTTATTTTGCAACAATTCGATCTGTCTAGGGTTAAATCAATATTTATGTAACAATCTATTTGCTGCTTGAAGATGAACATTATTTCATGAACACATGATGTTAATTTTAAATTACACAAATGAAGAAAATGCTGTTTCAATTCTTCTGTACATCATGTTATGACACATTCTGAGATAAAATTTTCACAGATCTACCTAGGTACTTCCTTGCACATATTAGTTCAGTTCAGATCAGTTCTCTTCTATGAGCAGTATCATAAGCTCCAGGTAAACAGTATTTAATTGCCCTTGAGAGATTTCTTGCCTAAATATTTTGCTATGTTCAGAATCAGATGCTGCCTACATCCAACATTTCTAAGCGTGCCCACCTGAGAAGAGCAGCCAGAGTTTGCCTCTTAAGGATTCAGGGATTCCCATAGCAACAAGTTTTCTGATCTTCTCTGTGCGGAACATGCAGACGGTCCTGCCGTACTCTACAAAATGGTCATTCCACAAGCTCTCTTTGATTTGCTCCCTAGACTGGGAACAAGGGAATGTATTTTAAAAGAACAAATCATGTGCATGTGAGAACTGGCATTTTACATTCCACAAGGTATGGGTACAGAAATAGGAAGATTGCTCTAAAGACTACACCTTTCCCCATTTTCCATATGCATTCACCACACAGGGAGAAAAAAATACAAACATTCACCACAAAGAAATGGGACAGAGAGGAAAAAAAAAAAGCCTCCAAGAAAACAGAGAAGTCATTGCCCCTTATCTAACTTCTCCATCCAATATAGAGTTCATTTTATTGAAAATATCTTTGAATGCCTCCCCAGATTTTTTTAAAACAAAACAAAATAACCCTAAATTCCTACAGCTTCCCCAAAATGTTACATACCTTTCCAAAATCAAGGCCTGCCACTCCTGGCTGATGAAAGTCTGATCTTAGTGCTTCCGCATTGAGCAAATAACTGCTTTCCTTTCCACATTCGCTTCTCTCCTTGTCTTGTGAAGCCTCTGTTCCCAGACATGCAGGCTCACTGTCCCTGAGCATGCACGTGGATTCAAAGGCAGGACTGGTCTGCAACACAGAATCGAGGTGGTAATGACTGACAAGAGGCTAAGAAGTACATTCTCTCAAGACGTGGAGCTGGGTTAGCCTTTGCCTTTTGCATCAAAACCTTTCATACTTTTCAGAAGGAAAGGCCTTTTTCAAGACTTCATACAAACTATCATTCATTTCTATGTCAAGAAAATGACTGTTACTTTAAAATAGAAGTTGCCAATAAATTTTAAGTATTCCAAACAATCTTCTGTTTTAGTTAGGATGTAAAAATTAATAATTTGCGTTTGAGGGGATCATCTTTTTCAATCCCCTGCCCAAAGCAGAGCCTCCTAGACCAAGTCGCTATAGGCTGTGTCGAGATGGGTTGAGCAGCAAAAAGCAAGCCACAGCCTCTTGGTCCCAGCTCTTGGTCTGTCCTTCAGAGAAAATCTTTCTCTTTTTATCTATTCAGATTCTTCCCTTGGTGCATCTCAGGGCTGTTGCCACTTGTCTTTCAGATGACATGTCTAAGAAGAGCCTGGTTCCATCTTTATCTGTAACTCCCCATTAGCTAGTGGAAGACAGACTGAATAAGTCCTGCTCCCTCAGCATCTTTCGTAAAGCTTTTCCTGTGAGATGGGGTAGAGTCATTAGCCTCAGAAGTGCTGAACAAAACTGAGTAGTAACATCCCTTGACCTGCTGGTTACAATCCTGCTAGTACAACCCCTGCTGGCCCCCTCCACTCTAAGAGCACACTGCTGACTTTAAGTTCAACATGTTGTCCACCATGACCTCCAAGCCTTTTCCACATGGTTGCTCTCTAGCCAGCCAGTATCTAATCACTACTGACATGCCTACTAGCATGGGGTTACTCTGTCAGACTTTGCATTTGCTTTCACTGAAATTGACAAAGCCTCTCTCAGCTCATTTCTTCAGATTGTTGAGGTGTCCATGCAGGGCAGCCCTCCCCTGCATCATATCCACAGCTTCCCTCTGGTGTGCCAGTCGCAACCAAACCATGCTGCAGGTGCACTCAGACAGTTCTTTACAGAAAGCATCAGACAGCACTGGCCCAAGATCAACCCCCTGAGGAAGGTAGAGAATGGACNATAATAATAATAATAATAATAATAATAATAATAATAATAATAATAATAATAATAATAATAATAATGATAATAAAAAAGCAGAAGTTCAGTACCTGGTTCCTATTTTGTACATTGTTACAATGCACTGGGCTGCTGGAGTTCACTTCTCTTAACCTCTGGAGCAGGTTCTCCACCAAAGTATCCCGGTCCTTCAGCTCGATGAACTGAAAGGCCATCTTACTTCTTATGCTAACAATGATGGGATTAGGGAGAAGAGTTGTGTCCTCCATCTTCTCTATACTGATTACCTTATCCAGAAACATTATAGAAAACATATTATGCACCCCATCCACAGAAACATCTTCAAATATTCTACATGTACCAAAACACAGCATTCATACACACACATGCTTTATACATGGTTATTCATATTGGCCTTCCTTGATCAGACACATCCTATCACCTAAATTAGTTCATGGTCTGTTTAGAAGCTCAATGCAGGCATGAAAAAGTGGCCCAGCTGCCTTTTTTCTTTTTCTCCTAGTTAAAGGACTTTGTGACCCACTTCTGGAGAGTGGACTGAGGGGAAAGATAAGAAGTGGGATTAAAATAAGATTTAGAAAAGGATCAACATGATCAGAATCTGGGGTATGGAGGAGGAAATTGACTTTCACACTTTTGATGATGGATAAAACAGTTGTTTTGGTGTTTCTGATTAAATATGTACACTACTGTTCTCTTACTGTTTCATTTCTAGAACAGGCAAAGGTTAAGTTGCTACAGTTAGGATATCATTTGGTTGTTACACTGTTATTAGTAAAGGATGAAAGGAAAGCTTTAATTAAGAGATCATAACAGCCTTGTATCCACAGCAGATCAGGCAGGCATTTGCTGACAGCTTTTTTCTCTTCTACTCCCACCACCTTCTCATGCACTTTCCCTCCATTTAAATAAATCTCCAATTTCATGGAAATTTGGCAGCTTGTTAGTGCATCCAGATTTCCCTCTCTCTCTCTCTGCCCTACAGCTTTGTGAAGTATCCACAGGTTTGCTAGAGTTTGTCTATGGAGAGAGTTTCAACACTTGTAAGTGTTGATCCCAGACAAGGACATTTTTGTACTGTTAGAATGGGTCCAAAATGAAGTCTCCATCAACATCATAGAATCATAGAATGGTAAGGTTGGAAGGGACCTCAAGGATCATCTGGTTCCAAGCCCCTGCCATAGGCAGGGACACCTCCCACTAGTACAGGTCACTCAAGGCCTCGTCCAACCTGGCCTTGAACACCTCCAGGGAGGGAGCAGCCACAACCTCCTTGGGCAACCTGTGCCAGTGCCCTGCCACCCTCACTGGAAAGAACTTCCTCCTAACATCTAGTCTAAATCTCCCCTCTACCAGTTTAAACCCATTACCCCTAGTCCTGTCATTGCAAGAGCTTGTATATAGTCCCTCCCCAGCCTTCCTGTAGGCCCCCTTCAGATACTGGAAGGCTACTATGAGGTTTCCTGGAAGCCTTCTCTTCTCCAGGCTGCAGAGCCCCAACTCTCTCAGTCTGTTTTCATAGGAGAGCTGCTGCAGCCCTCTGATCATCTTCGTGGCCCTCCTCTGGACCCGCTCCAACACTTCGATGCGCTTCCTGTGCTGGGGGCTCCACAACTGCACACAGTACTCCAGGTGG
The DNA here is from genome assembly GCA_013399775.1 of Semnornis frantzii. Classification (NCBI taxonomy): domain Eukaryota; kingdom Metazoa; phylum Chordata; class Aves; order Piciformes; family Ramphastidae; genus Semnornis; species Semnornis frantzii. The sequence goes on along the minus strand of VWYK01026455.1, from coordinate 19,578 downwards.
GGTCTGATGAGAGCAGAGTAAAGGGGCAGAATCCCCTCCCTTGCCCTGCTGGCCACACTGCTCTTGATGCAGCCCAGGACTCGCTGGCGGTCTGGGCTGCATGCGCACACTGAGCGCACACATCAAGCCAGACTGTGGAGCTGGGAGCCTTGGACCAAGCAGACTCTGCTGTTTCAGTGTTCTGTCCAGTCTGCATCACCTGTCCATACTTACTTTTGAAGATGATCTTGAATCACAGATACTTTTAGGAACTCATGCTCTAATGAGTCCCAGACAAGCTTTATAACAATCCTGTAGGCACAATGCACACAAGCACCCTACTCTTTTTCATCAAATGCCAGTTTGCAGATTAATCAAACGATAGTGGATGCTTACAGCAGAAGGCAGCAGATAAGGACCCGAAATGAAACGAACAAACAACTCTACCTCTCTGAGTGGGATGATAACGTTGCAGCAGCCATTTTCTTTGCTGGCAAAACAGATGTAACTGTCTGAAGTATACATTCTTCCCGCTGTGTGACAGCGACTAAATGGTGTCCAGAGAGAACAGTCTACAACTTCATGCAGCTTCTCCTTCCTGGGCAATCTGAAGAAGGCCCGGAAGAATTCATTCTGCGCTCTGGCTTCGAGATCCCTTAAGAGAAAGGAGTAAGAGCAAATCACAAGACGTTAAAAGCCAGGACATGCACCGCAACGTTCACTTTTCTTGTTAGATTCACCAAGAGCAAGGGATACAGAATCAAGGCACTGTGTGCAGCAATCTTCACTATGTAAACAGACGGAGGAAAGATCAACTTTGAAATATAAAAAAGAATAGTTATCAATACTTGCTTGTTTAACAATAAAGTCTGTGACGGTTTGGGAGTTCCCCGCCTCCCCACACTTTAAAATGACCCAGACTAGATTCTCAGCCGGCTGGAAGTTAAGAGATGAAGCTGTATTTACAGCTCAGCACAATATACAAGCAAATATATACAGTATATACAGGAATATTTACAGAAATATACAAGTTTAAGGTAATACAGACACACAACACCCCTCCCAGAAATCAGAGACCCCAGGAAGGGCTCCCAACCACCCTTCCACCTTCTCCCCACCCCCTACACCTTACCCCAAGGTTTCGGAGAATCAGCTGAAGGGGGGATTAGAAGGAATGCGGTTAGTGAAGTTATTCAACAGAGAGGAGAAGCCAGAGTTGCTAGCCCAAGAAGCTGTGCCTGAGAAGCTGCTAGCCCAAGACTCAAGAAGCATGTGCCCCGTGACCCAGACTGCCCGCTTGAGAGACTCTTATCTTTTTGTAAACATTCGCAGCAAGCCTATGAGTGAAGTAGACATCACCATTGTTTTCCTTCACAGCCTACAGTACAATTTTTCTCTGCTAAAAAATATTCCAATTAGCTCAAACCAGCACAAAGTCAAAAGCAATTGTTGTAGTGACTACGAAAGGAAAGGATGCTAATTTATATTAGGTGGTTCATTGGGTTGTTTTTTTTTAATTATTATTTAACCACATGTTTTCCATTGCTGCTATATGACTTTCCAGCCTCAGAAGAGTTACACATTTCAATGCCCAGGAGATAACTAAATCTTTCATCTGATGAACATATGTTGAGCAACAGATTAGCCTTATGTTCGTTACGTTTCATGTGTCTTCCCAGCAGCATTACCAACATCACCCTAGGGATTTGTATCTGCACCCAAAAGTAATGCCTTTGCTTGAAGAGCACTTCCAAAGTGTTTAGTAATACAGGTATTAATAATGGTGTCATTTACATACTCGCATTGCATCCTTGACTTGAAGAGGTATCAGTCTATGAGAGTCCCCAGAACAGTTGCAAAACACAGAACAGTTACAAGTCATTTACAGACTTATTTGGGAGTAACAGCACCAGCTACATTCAGTTTGGACTTGGTTTCCTTCGAGTCACCCAACCACATTTATGTGGAGAGAAAAAGTTGAAATAAATGAAGCTTTCATTTCTGAGCTATGGTTATACAGAACAGGCTGTGGGAATTATTTTTTTCTTTTTTTAATTCAGAAAACTACAGTAATTTAGAGAACTATGCAATTAGATTATAAACGGGCCATGGCTATTAGCTCACCAGCAGCAGCTCCAGAAACATCAGGGCTTAAATTCTATCATTTTCATTACTACAAGTAAATTTTTCCAAACAAGATTCACCTTAGGGAAAAAGAAAAAAAAAAAAAAAAAGCAGCTTGACTTTGTTCCAAGGAAAGAATTTAAAGCGTGGGCTGAAGCATAATAGGGAGCGGTACCCTGGCGCTGTGAATCCTCTCTCCGCTCTTCCCTTCACCCTTCTCTTCTGCGAACACCTTCCCCCTATCCCAGCCTTGATGTCTAAAAATAGAGACAGATGAAGGTTCTGCTTCAACAAGTCAGTCGTTTGGGTCTTTTTATGTCAGTTTTGTCAACAGAGGAAAGAAAAAAAAAAAAGCAAGCCATGTCCAACAGGGGTGGATACAATCCATAACAAACTGAGACCTGAGAAGGGAAGATCTGTATCTGTGATCAACAGAAAAGACAGAATGTGCTCAACCAGCACTGGGCTGCTGTTTCCTTCTCAAGCATTATCTTCCTTAATAATATTATCCAAGGAAAACAGACAAATAGTCTCCTGTTTTTCACAGAGAACAAAGAGAAGCCCTCTTTGTGAAGGAAGACAAAAAGGTTGCTCCCGAGTTAAAATTCCACAGTGAGAGCAACTCTGATAAGTGCCCACAGCGATCTGCTATTGTGACAAATCTGGATCAGGATATGCCTTCTAGTTAAGTCACCACTAAAATATTTTCCATTTCTGCACAGCACAGATGAATGCTGCTGATATCATCTGCAGCCAGGTCTGGGTAGAGCTGTGCTCTCCTGCTATTGTGCAGAGAAGGTAAGACCCTCCCTGGATCTACTCTGTTAAAATCTCCATACCTTTACGTGATTGTCTATTATTTAAGAGTTGACTGTTTCTAATGCTCAAAAATCTGCATTCCTGAGTTTGCAGGACTTTTCTGCGCCTGGATCCTGAAGGTTCCAGGTGTGGGGCGTTTCAGACAAGCAGGGGCAAGTTTTTAAGCTGAAGAATGACATTTCCCATATCTGAAACTAAGTAAATTCAGCAAGCACTGCATCCAACCTTCTCGCACCATACATGGGGAAGGTTGCCAACCCAAACATCCCTGGAACTGCCTGTCTGCTGGTGACTCATGACACAGGGCCACACAGGGCCACTGCAGAGACCACCTTGCAGCCAGGGCTGTCCTGGAGACAAGTGCCAAAATAGGGGCCAGCCTGCTGGAGAGAGGCATCTTGGAAAGAAAAATGGTAGCACAGAAATGAAAATCCTGTCAGCACCTACCACTGTGGGCTCAAACATGAGGCTTTGTTAGAAAGTGGCACATGGTGGAAGTATTTCCTGTTAGACAGGCAAATTCTAAGGCTTAAACCAATTGCTTCCCTTCATAAATGGAGCCAAATGAAATTAGAGCTGGTTAAAAAAAAACCTCCAAACCCCATAACTCAAAAACAACCACAAATTAAATTAGCTTCTAAAACAAGACAGGCAATTGTTTAAACATGATACAGGCAGGCAAAGATGCGGCAGCTGGCCCATATCATCATGTCCCATAGCTTCCATTTTGAGTTTTGCAATGCCTCTAAAGCTGAACAGAACCACAAATGTTCTACCTGCCCGATCTGTTTGGAATTTTATTATCTAGCTTAAGAATTTGCATGGTGATTTGCTTTATTAAGCAAACACAGTGTACTGAGCTGTAGCTAAGGAAAAAAAAAGGATGGTATCATTATGTAAAAATAATGTTTACCAAGTATTTCCACATGTATCAAAAGAATAAAAGGCTAGAAGATGAAATTGCCTTGTTCCCTACTTTTCAGAAAACTCAGCAGTTCTTTCCACACACAGTTCCCAACTTGCACAGCACAGGGATCCTGGACTGCCTCCAACCCTAGCACTTCAAAGCGAACGGCAAGTCTGAACTGCAGTAACTCCTTCTGTGTGACCCCTATGTTACCTTCCAAGAGTTTTAAATTAAAGGAAATAACACACAAGACTAACAAAATGCATGAAAGTATTGGGACACTCAAAATTACATTCTCACTGTCAAAGGCTTTTTTCTGTGCTTTAAATTTAAGTCAGCCTGGCAAGATTTTAGCTGTGCTGAGTCACTTGCTGCCTACCTAAAACCCAAACACACTGGCTCACCTCTTGTTTTCAGAGACTGATTACCAGGGTCCTTTTGCTTTCAGGTCTCCAGAAAGTTACAGATTTTGGAAGTAACACATCCAACAATATGTCTTTTTTTATTGCAAGTATGGCAAGAAAAGTTTCTCATAAACGAGCCAGGAGAAGCTACCTGAGAAGAGCCAACATAGACTTGTCAGGACACATGTAAACTAAACATCATTCATTTATGTAACAGGAACACTGGACTTGTAAAGGAAAGAGATGCAATGGCTATTTTAGCCACAATTTATGAAAAGTCTTGATATTTCCTCACATGGGACTAATAAAACTGGATTGAAAACTGTTGTACCAAGGCAGTTGAAAAAGAATACACTAAAAAGCATCCCTCAAAAGCTCCCAGGTAAACTGGAAGGCTGTATCATGAGGATCTATCCTGAACTAGCTTCTGTTCAGCAACATCATCACCAATCTGTATGATCTATCAAGAGATTGTTGTTATTAAAACTGCACATGATGTGAAGCTGGTAGAAGGACAAGCAGAAGAACAGGATCAGATTCAGAAAGATATTCATAAACTTAAGAGATGGTGTGGAAAAAAAACATTACAAGTATTTTCATCTGTACATTGTAAGCTGCACAAATGCTGCGTGGAGATCAGCTCCATCAGCAGCCACTCATTCATTTAAAAGAAATGACCTCGGGATCACAAGTTGAACATAAGCCAACAGCCTTGTGCTCACTGGAGGAAGAGAAGCACTGCACTGGGCTGCAGAAGTGCACAGTTGCCAAGATGCAGCATGGCAGTCACACTGCCATGCTGCACAGTCACACTGCTCATGCCCTGGTCAGTAAGGGCAAGGTGTTACGGGTAGTCCTGTGCCACCACCCCACACCTGCAGCCATATAGCATTAAGTGACAAACAGCCAGAGAAGAGTAACCATAAGGGCTAACATCAGGACTGATAAGAAAAAAAAAAAAAAAACCAACAGCTGAACTAGGACAGTGTGGTGTAAAGAAAAAAAGGGAAACCAGATGCACACCAACATCTAAATAAACAAATGGTTGCTCTAAACAAAGTGAAAACATCTGATCTCTTCAATGGTAGTGCATAAGGCAAGAACTACCAGACCCAAAAAGCAGCATGAAAGTTTCAAGTTAGGCTTTATAAAGACTTTTCAATACTAAAATGGTGAAGTACCAGTATGGATCATGCTACTTCCATTACTGGAAATGCTTTAAAACAGACCTGGTGGTCATCTCTCATGAAGTAATACAGAGAGATAATCCATGCCATGCCTTTTGCTGGGCAGATACAATAAAAGGATTTTCTTTCTACTCACATGCTCATGTCGCTCAAGGTTTACAGCACTCTCAGATGCCCTCTCTGAAGGAATTAATGCAAACTGAAATGACATTTATGATTCAAGGTACTTCAAACAGTTTCCCTTCAGCTTAGATCAGTGTTAAAAACATTCTTTGCCTTCATATAATGCAAAATAATCCTCACTGGTACGTCACAGTTAGATATGAAAAAAAGAAACAGAGGTGGTTAGAGCCTAGAGTAATGTATCATACTTTTGAAACCTTACTGACACAGGCACTAAAGCTTTTAAATAGTGTATTCTGCTCTGGCCAATTTACTTGCTGCATCTGAGGAAAGCAGTGGATACTCCTGCAACCTGAAAGAGATGGAATTAAGTACAGAAAACCTATACAATTTTAGCAACCTTTCCATTAAAAAAGAAAAAAATAATTACCATATATTCCATTAAAATTGTATGGCAGTAAAATATATCTGCAAGAAGTGGCATTTGTAGTTATCGAACACCTCAGCTTTACTTTGCTTTTCCCTTTGTAATCATTGTTCTGAGTCTCATCCTCTCATTAAGCAGCATAGAAACTTGCTGTTTGACCGTGTGTGCTGGTTTGAGGCTAACTGGAATATTTTAATGGAGAAAATTATATTATAGGCTGTGATAAGAAAACAATGGTGATGTCTACTTCACTCATAGGCTTGCTGAGATGTTTAAGAATATGAACATAAACATAGATAAGGCACTCTCCCAGAGAGGCTTGAGCTTTCTAATTTCTTGCTTTCTTCTCTCTGCTGAGTAACCTCACTAACCACTTTTCTTCTAACCCCACTGGCAGATCCTCCAAACTCATCTTGTGCATAAGCCAAACTCTCGGGGTAAGGTATAGGGGTGGGGAGAAGGTGGAAGGGTGGTTGGGAGCCCCACCTGGGATCTCTGATTTCTGGGAGGGGTGTTGTGTTTCTGTATTACCTTTAACTTGCATATTTCTGTAAATATTCCTGTATATAGTACATATATCTGCTTGTACATTGTGCTAAGCTGTAAATACAGCTTCATCTCTTTACTTCCAGCTGGCCGAGTCTAGTCTGGGTGCTTTTACAAAGCGTGGGGGGGGCGGGGAACTCCCAAACCATCACACCATGACATAACTTGTTTCACAGACTGTAAGCCTAATCTCACAGCCTCTCTGACTCCCATCACTCCACTGGTCACAAGATGACCCCAAAAGCATCAGGAAAGGCAGCAACTGTTTCTCCTTTCAGAATGTAGACTATATAAACCACGATGGCATTAAAAAGGCACTTTTTTAAAATAAAGATTTCGAAACAAGCCTCTTGCAAAAGAAAGCCTAACAAACAAATGCAATCTATAACTACTTCATTAATTTGAAAAAAATGGAATAGTCGTGATATGTGGATTATTGTTTTCTTTTTTGACAGATACCATTTGCTTACAAGCCATACACAAGATTTTACACAGACATTTATTAGGGGGCGAAATGTTGAGAGAAAAACAGTTGCTTTTGTACTACTACAAAGGCTTCAGGAAAAAAAAGCAACAAAAAAATTTACATGCCAAAAATTTCAAACCCCCCCCAAACGCATTAGCATTGAAAACCAGTTTATCCACTATTCAAACTACAGGTCTTGCTTAATCACTTTACATCAAAGTGATTGCTGAATTGTGACAAAGGGCAACAGAAACAGCACCTCATCTAACCACTACCCTAATTTGTGCAGAGGAAATGGGATTTTGGCATCTTCCAGTTTTCATGCTTTCCTTTCTACCATCTCAATTTCCAGCACAGATTTACAGAAGATCTTGCCAGGAGCTCTCCAGTAAATATACTTCCATCCTTCCTCCTCCTCTGCCCCCCTTCAGGTTTTGTAAGTTGGAAAGAAGAAAATTTACTTCAGTAAATACGTGGTATGGTTTCTGTTGCTTGTTTGCAAACAGACATACCACTTCTCAAAAATACCACAAAGTACTTACGGGTTGATTCCCCAAGAGCCTTGTTATAGCATATTGCTAATACTCTGTGACTGTAATTTTAGTTTCTCTGTAGCTTTCCACTCAGAACCCACAACTCAAAGACTATTTTGGGAAGTAATGATAAGTTGAAAATCAGTAGATGCTGAAAATACCTCCCCAGTTTTTGTTATAGCTCCTCTGGATTTACTTTTCTTGCTTTGTGCATCTAACTTTTTGGTTCAAATGTGAAGGAGGGTGGAATAGTAAAGCACAAAGGGGGCTTAAATACAACTTACTACTCAGAGACATATCCTACAACAGTTAAAACACATAGCCTACCTTTCTTGGGCTAAAAGCCTACAATGTTAACAACATCCAGTTACATCTCGATTGTAAAAAAAAAAAAAAACCAAACCACACAGTAGTTCTTGTGTTTAAAGGAACCCTGGCTTAGAAAAAAAGCTAGCAAAGTTGTTCATGGATGCCAACCACTGTATCACCTCACATTAGCTCCTTGACAATGGACAAAATTGCAGTGTCAGTGATTTTCTTTACTGTATGTACATTCTAGAGAAAGTGTGTTTTATTATTTTAAACTCCCATTATGAAAATTTGCAGAAATGTTTAGCTGAGATGTAGATCCATTGCAAAAATGCCCCTCAGAAACGATAAAATGACTACTGGATGTATATCTATTTTTTTGGGAAATGATACCACACATTCCTTATGCTTTAGCCATGAGGCAACACTTGAGTCATTCCCTCCATACCTCTGGCAGAGGGAGAGGAAGGAAGAGCAGGAAAGGGTATGACTGGGGCTCTTCAGCCTGGAGAAGAGAAGGCTTTGAGGAGACCTTATAGTAGCCTTCCAGTATCCGAAGGGTGCCTACAGGAAGGCTGGGGAGAGATTATTTACAAGGTCTTGTAATGACAGGACAAGGGGCAATGGGTTTAAACTGGCAGAGGGGAGATTTAGACTAGATGTCAGGAGGAAGTTCTTTACAGTGAGTGTGGTGAGGCACTGGAACAGGTTGCCCAAGGAGGTTGTGGTTGCTCTCTCCCTGGAAGTGTTCAAGGCCAGGTTGGATGAGGCCTTGAGTGACCTGTGCTAGTGGGAGATGTCCCTGCCTATGGCAGGGGGTTGGAACTAGATGATCCTTGAGGTCCCTTCCAACCTTACCATTCTATGATTCTATGATTCAGGAGGAGATAAGTGCTCCATCACACCCCATTCAGAAAAGTAGTATTTTAAACCAGTATGTTAACCCTGATGCCCCAGGCAAATTCCAGTTTTGGGCTATGCATCCTGCCCACCTAAAATTCCTCTGGGCAGTTTCTCTTCCCATTTTCCACAGCAGCAAATAAAACAAGAGTTGTGTGTTGCACTGCTAGGACAGAAATAGTCATCAATCTTCCCCCCTAAGAGCCCAATGCATTACCGTAGTAAGAGAGGAGTGTGGAAGCGCATTTTGGGGGCATGTGGGGTAGGGCTGACAATAGCATATTAATCCACTGCAACTGCCTGCAGGTTTCTTAAGTCCTAAAAACTGCTTGGTAAGTTAGCTACGGCAAGCAAGCCAATGTGAAGTTTCATGTTTCAGATATGATCAGAAGAGGTAATTCTATGGAATTGATGGCACTAGGAAAGCCTACTCATTGGCAAAATTATAAGCAAATTAATGTTGCTCTCCAGTGAAGATGGAAAATATCCCTTGCTGCAATTTACTCTTCTGTGGAGAATGGTACTTCTAAAACAAATGAAAAAACACGGTGATAATTAAGGGAAGAATATAAAATGGAAAAAAAGGTATCCTGAACACAGGTTAAAATGTACTTATTGGATACACTATAATACGTTATAAAATCTCATTTGCACCCCATCGAGTAAACCTTTGAAATCTTACTCAGCTAACACAGTAAACTATGAAGACCACCATCAAAACTCTGTTCATAGAGGTTTATCTTTTTACCTCTTGGTAATCTGAGTAGGATCCTGTAGACCTGGATCCAGTTCAAAGATTTCATTATCCAGCAGCCTTCGGAGCGTCACATCTGCCAGTTGCTCCATGATCCTGAAAGCCTCAGCAATATTGAGGAATGTGGAGAAGTCACGTTCTTTATTTGGCGTGGTGACGCGGACCGTGTCAGTCATGAAGACATTGGAGGTTCTTTCCAGTTTCTGGACCTCAACCCAAGGAATGATAAGTTTCACTGCCACCAGAGGAAAAAAGCAAAAGCTCGTCAGACGCTCTGCTTATGTTTTTCAGATTTGGGAAATAAGCAAATTCACAAAAAATGCAAGAGTGAAGAACACATTTTTACAAAGGCCAAGTAAAGCTGAAATGGCTGTTACTTAGTCTACATTCATTCTCCCCCACTTCAAAAGTCTGTCTTTTTCAAAAGCTCTCTCTTAAAATTGTACCAATTTTTCTAAGAGCTCCTGGACTGGGCAGCTCTTCCCTTGCAGAACACCTGCCACAGTTGTACTCCCAACTCCTTTACAAGTAATTTCTTATAGTCTGCTTTGTTATCACCAGAAGAAACAGTTCATTTAAAGACTATAAAGATAACAGGGAAAGGCTTTGTAACCTTCCAGAAATAAAACTGTAGGGGGGTGGAAATCCAATTACATGAACAGTACTTTAACTTTAAAAATAAAGCTAACTTCCCTACAAAAGGAAGTTCCGCACATGGCCATTTTTATAAGGTTTAATTGCCACTATAAATAGGGTGGGGAAAAAAAATAAAAATAACCCCAAAACTGCCTAGGCATTGGGATCTTCCCATTTTTGATATGTTTTACTGGAAAGGTGCACAGTCAAATCTTGCCCTAAACATTAACTGCAGTCAGACTTGTTCACAGCAAACAAAAAGTATATGACACTGTTCTCTACACTTTGGCACTGCTGAATCATATAAACACAAATGGCAAACAGAATCAGCTTATTTTAGACAACCACTGCAGGATGTTACTTGCTTCTCTCAAACAAATCTCTGGGTAGAAATTAGGCTGAAAAGAACTTTAAAATAGATTACATTTCTTCTTAACAACTGCTGGAAGCTTCCCAGGACTCTCTGTGCCAATAACATTGACTACACCCCGTAACATCCCTAGCTTGTCTCCTGATGCCAATAAAGCAATAAAAAGGCAGTAATAACAAACACTGTCATATATATACGACACTTAACCATGATCATTAATTACCTAAGCAGCTACCCCCAGCAAGTTCTCTGTACTATATGAACCACAGATGTCAAGATTATCTGCAGATTACATTTTTTCTTACTTAAATAAAGCACAGCTGCATCAACATGCACAAACTGTTGTGGACGATCATAAAATCATCTACACAGGGGCAGCCAAGGGAAGAAAGATTAAACAGCACTGAAGCAATAGCACCATTGTTCACACAGGTCAGAAGCACATCAGCTCTGCTGTGTTGCTTGTACAAACTGGACAGCAGACTGTAAAGGGCCCAAACCTACTGATGAAAGGAATAATGTCTTCAAAGCTTTAGAAAAACACAAATTTAATTTAAAAATGTGAAGAAATCTTGATGTGCCCTTTCAAGAAGTCTCATGTTCTAAGCCTCTAAAACTCTGCAAATACTTCAAGGTTTAGATAAAAGGGGACTTGTCCTGGAAAAAGTGTTCCATAGAGTTTATGCTCATGTAAGCCGTAAGTCAATTTTATGAGAAGCTGACAATAGGTTTCAGTATGGTATTCCAGGTCATTTAAACATTAAATACAACAAAGAGAAGGGGGCACACTTGCCAGAAGCAGAAGACACAACACTTTGCCTATAAAGTGATTTCAGGGAGGGATTTTTATCAAATTAAAACACATTTAAGAACTATTTTTAATGCAACTCATGTGTTGGTTTTCTCATGTGTTGGTGCTACATCGAAGAATGCAAAAAAAAGATATGGTATCTTAGCAATATTTTCAAGACCAGATTTAAACGGATTTAATTTGTGATTGCCACCTGAAAAAAAAAACAAAACAAACCCAAAACAAAACAAAAACAAACAAATGAGCAAACAAAAAACCAACAAACCAAAACAGTGATTCACCTTTACTACATATAATCAGCACTAGCTTCTCAAACAGTAACAACCAGAACTGGATTATTCAGCATAATATATCAAATATGTATAATAATACATATTTGGTATAATACAAGTATAATAACCAAATCTGGATTATTCAGTATAATACAATACATAAATGTAACAGAATACTAGCTTTAAAAGAGACGCAATCTGTTTTATCAGAACAAAGGAAGTGGGAAGCATTTTAATATATACTGCATCCCACTGAGCTAGGGAATTTTGTTTAACCAAAGCTAAAATTCAGGGGGTTTATTTCACATTTCCAGGCAAATACATAGGAACACAGAGGCAATGTAACTGAATGCAACAGTGACTGAACAGTATATTTATCATGGTCCAAATGAAAAGCGGCAAAGTATGTAGTTGTTTGCAGGGGTTTTGTATTTTCAGAATGGATTATTATTAAAAGAGAGGAGAAGCAATTTCTTCTTAAACAATACAGCGTGATACTGTGTTTCCAGTATCATCTAACAATCTGTGGTATTGCCTAAAGAACATTTTTGGAACAATAGAAAGAGTTTTCCTCTCTCTCCCTCCTCCTCTGCCCATTAATAAGCATTGTTTCAGCTTTGTGTGCTTTGGCAGACTGGATTCCTCAAGATTTAACCAGAGCAAGCCTTCAACAATAGCGAATAGAAATGACTGACAAAGGATATTACTTAATAGTAAACAGAGAATAAGCAGATTAAACAAGAACTAAGATATGTTATGTATCAAGAGACTTCATTCTAGTGTGCCCAGCAAAACTCAACTTTTGTTTTTATAATGAATAACAAACTTAACATTTTAAATCTAACTCTGTCATGTTTTGCAGATACAACAAAATAAGTACCCTAAAATAATATAAGGAGAAAAAAAGAATCTCTATGCATGTCTTGGTATGTTTTAAGCTTTAGAAATTGCCAATTTCTATATTTTTTTTTCTTTATATTAATCATGGAGTCATAGAATGGTAGGGGTTGGATCTTTGGAGATTAATGCACTTATTTTTTAGTAGAGTTTTATTTGATTAGCCATTCCAACATTAAATCCAGACACTAAATGGTACAGTTTGCCCAATCATTCCAACTGATAATTCTTGCTTTATTTTTAGGAGTATAGGTTTATATTACTGTCCTTGCTGAAGTTCCATTAGGATAAAACTGCTATCAATTCATAAACAGAGCAATTCTATAGAGATTAAATGGCTACATTAATTTTCACCATCTAATGTCTACTACGTTAATTTTTTACCTTCTAATATCTATTCTGACAGGCTTTTCATAATGACATGACTCTTCCTCTGTAGAGGAACACCGCAAAGTCTCTGAGCTCTCTGAACAGTCTGAAGGCCTAAAAAACTCAGGACGTGCTTCTTGTAACATTCCTGCACTGCTACTCAGTGAAAGGAATCCCTAAATTGCTGAGGTTTTCCCTTAAAATTCCCTTTGAATTTTCAACTGGTTCTCCAAGACACAGCCTTGTTATGTTTCCTGAGCTATCTTCAGGCAGGCAGACATTCCTTGCCCACCAGTCCTTCCCCTGCTGCCTAGCAGCAATTATGACTCTGCTTCCCTGCCTGTGGGAGGGACCCATCCTTACTCCCCATTCTCAGCACTAGAAGGTTCTATTTCAAAATCTGGAGGAGGTCTATTACATTTTAAGGCTACTTCACCATGGCAAGAGAAAGAACCAGATCACAGCTGTGTCTGCATGTTCTTACTACTGGACTCACGCTAAAATATAAACATAAATGCTGAAGGGAAAACTAAATTAAACAGGATCTTCCAGCTGAACAAAAAACCTCAGACACTAAACTTCAAACAAAGCTTTTCAGAAAAATTCTAACTATTCTTGCTTTTAAATATATTGCTATGTCTCCCCAGCATTGGATTTCTTATGCGTTCACACTTACATTCTTTGCCAAGGAAGAAGGAGTAAAAACAGAGATGATTGATGCTTAGATAAAGCCAGCCTTGCCGAGGAACTTTTCCTTTCCAACAGCAGCAGGAATAATAGGTGATCAGCTTCTCTGCTTCGGGAAAATTAAATCTTGATTCAAATTTCACCAGGGCTTCTCGGAACTTCTCAGGGTCTTCCTCCTGCTCAGCGAGCTTGCTGCTCGTTTCCTCTGCAATCAGTGCCTAAGTCCATAAGGCGATAAATGTGTCAGGATAAAGCTACGCCATTCACACTCAAGCAAGTTGCTACAAGCCGCCCATGCAAATTTTAATAAGGTAACCCTTTCTTACAGAAGAAATTCAAGTTGATTGGCAATTTTCACAAATTGAGACATTTCTATGGTGTTTGCATCCCTCATATACTTTGAACATTTCCAAATCAAGATTTTTCAGGGTTTTTTTAATTGTAATTTTATCAATGACTCTGGCAGAATCCTGTATTTATGGTTTAACTAGGGGTTATGACTGCTGTTACTTGGTGTATACAGAGCAAAGTTATCACAGAATCAGAGAATATTAAGGGTTGGAAGGCACCTTGAAAGATTATCTAGTCCAATGCCCCTGCCAGAGCAGTATCACCTAGAGTAGATCACATAGGAACACATCCAGAAAGATTTTGAATGCCTCCAGTAAAGGAGTCTCCACAACCTCTCTGGGCAGTCTACTGCAGTGTTCTCTCACACTCACAATGAAAAACTTTTTCCTTATGTTTACATGGAACCTCCTACGCTCCAGTTGGCACCCACTGACCCTTGTCCTATCATTGGACATCACTGAGAAGAGCCTGGCTCCATGTTCCTGACACTAGTCCTTTAAATATTGATAAAAATGAATGAGGTCACCCTCAGTCTCCTCTCTTCCAAGCTAAAAAGCCCCAGCTCCCTGTTCCACTCCCTTAATCATCTTTATGGCTTTGCACTAGACTTTTTCAAGCAGTTCCTTGTCCTCCTTCAACTGACAGGACCAGAACTGGACACAGTATTCCAGATGCAGTCTCACCATGGCAAAGTAGAGGGGGGAGAAGAACCTCTCTCAACCTACTAACCACAGCCCTTCTAATACACCCCAGGATGCCATTGGCCCTCTTGGCCACAAGGGCACATTGCTGGCTCCTGGTCATCCTTCTGTCCACCAGGACTCCCAGGTCCCTTTTCCTTGCACTGTTTTTCAACAGATCAGCCCCCAGCCTATACTGGTCCATGGGGTTGTTCTTTCCCAGATGCAAGACACTATACTTGCTCTTGCTGAATTTCATTAAATTCCTCTAAGCTTAACTCTCCAGCTTGTCCACGTCTCATTGACAGGCAGCACTGCCGTCAGGTGTGTAAACCACTCCTTCCAGTTTTGCATCACCAGCAAACTTGATGACAGTGCTCTCTGTTCCCTCATCCAGGTTGTTGATGAATATATTGAATAGTACCAGTCCCAGTACTGAGCCCTGAGGGACTCCACTAGACACAGGCCTCCAGCTAGAGTAACAATTGTGTACACTATTTGTACACAAAAAGAGGCAATGCAATGAGAGGTGTCAATAGGTTATAACATACTTGGAACCATTAAAAACACAGTTCAAAGAACACCTACATAAATACAATTAAGTGTTGAGAATTTCAATAGTGGTATTACAACAAAGGAGTTAAGTATGTATTGCACCATTCAGACAAACAACCTGTACATTACAGCACCTGGTATAATTTGCAGTTAACAAACAGTCTAAATATGCCAAAAATCTACAGCAGAGACAATGGCTCAAAACACACACTTAACCTGAATGCTGCCATGGTGTTATCAAGAGAGATGAATTCTGTTACAATCTTTCAGCGCACTTAGATAATGATTTTTTTTTTTAAGCAGGATAAAAACTAAGATTTCCATAGTGATCTTTTGCCTCTCCATCCCTTCTTCCCCAACTTCAGAGCCCACTGTGATCACAATAGGTTGGAAATCCACAAAAAAAGTATGTTCCTACAAATTCTACAAACCAAAAAAAGGGATATGGGGGGAAAGAGCACCTCACTAAAATTCTTAACGAGAAAAGCTTGCAGCAGGATCTCAGGCAGTCACCAGCATACCTGCACTCCCAGCAGCTATTTAACAAGCTCCTCTGGGAGTGTGGGGAAGCAGAGCTCAGGACATCAGGCTTTCCGGTTTTATCGCCTCTGTCATTAATATTTTGAATCTGGTTTTCAGCTACCAAATTATTTTACTTTTTAAATTCTTTAGCCTCCTAAAATGATGCTAGTTTTCGCAAAGCTGTGGCCAGCCAGCAGTTTCATTGCAGTGCCTGGACACCACTCCCACATCCTGCAAAGCCACTAGCAGCTTCTGTGGCAGATCCCTCCGATGCAGGTGTTGTTGCACTAGAACCTTGTCTTCGGTCCCTGTGCTGCAGGCACTGCATCATCATCATCTGCATGAGTGTTGCCAGTAGATTTAGGCACTGCTGCTGTCACTTGCTGACACCTCTGAGCCCCATCAAGAAGGACAGGAGTATGGAAATAGGCAGAAGAAACTTATGGGACAACGCCAGGTAAAACATAGGAGACAGGCAAAGACACATTGTAAGGAGGCAATGCAAAGATATAGTAAGGGAAGGTATTTAGCATAACGTTTTTGACAGGTGGAGAAAATGAAAACAGATGCTGAAGAAAGCTCAGCTGCACACCATAGGTGAAAGAACAGTGAAACTGAAAAGGGAGGGGTGGAATACAGATTAAATTAGATACTTTGGTTTTGAGATTTTTCCAAGGAAACGTGAGTGAAGATGCACAGATGCTGGCAACATCAGGTGCAAGGGCCACACAGAAAATCGATATCTGATGTTTAGGTGGACAAAACCAAATATGAATGACAACTTTTTTTTTTTTTGTTTTCCTAAAAAATCATATATAATCAAGCAGGCAAGGGTGAAAGAAAAGCAGTTTCCTTACCTTCACTTTCCCTTTGACAAAACTAACAATATCTTCTTTATTGTCAAACACAGATAAAGTATGGAGCAAGTTTTGTTCCAGCCATTCCCAGTGCTGGTTTATCTCCTCTGCAGTGGCACCTAGAAAAGACGAAAAGTAGTGTATCAAAACTCATCCTGCAAAATGAATGTGAAATGAAGAAAAAAGAAATAAAATGCACTATTTTATAAATTCATTATGAGAAATTGAACTTTCAACCTCGAAATTCTTGGTAGCAAGTAGGTCAAGAAGGTTCCATTCACAGCACTGTAGTTAAGAAAAAAACACATGTCATTGTTTTAGAGAACTAGTTTTAGTGCCCTTAGATTCATCTTCTCAAATGATTTCAGCTAACAGACGCTGCATGAAAAGTCAAGGAAGAAAAACTAGCAAAACTTTATTCTGAGCTGCTAGACTGCAGTTTCTTTTGATATTATATTCCTAAAGTGGCCAGTAGAAACTTTTAATTTATATCCTGTCCTCAAAAGTCCCTGATCTTCCTTTCTCCCTCTCTTGGTATTCACACGCATACACACTCCTCACACACAGACTCTGTGAGAAGAAAGTACATGGGCACAATCTGCATCTTACTTGAAAAACTCTCTATAATAATTAAAATAACTAAAAATACACCAGTTTAGTTCATCAACACCTAAAAGAGCACATTTCCACAGTTATTTATTCGAGGGTTTTGCTGCTGTCTTAAATGTAGTGCATTTGCACTAACTCCAGAAACAGCACTTCCATCACATCTACTTGCTTCGGATCTTTCTGCTCAAAACTGAATTGTTGCTACATGCACAATGACAGAAAGGTCAGTGCAAGATGATCAACATACAGGGCAAACAAGGGAAAAATCAGGCCTCTCCAGATCTCACTGGTCAGTGATGAAACATAATAGGAAAAAAGTAAAGGCAGCGAAAGTTGCTTTCCCTCGTGCCTTGCTATCAGAAGAAAGAAGTAATTGAATGTAAGAGACATATAAAGCATAGATTAACATCATCATCAAACTAATCTCAAACAGAAGATCAATTATCTCAATATCTGATTTGTGCATACATTAGAGATGAATCTTTGTTATGTTGCCTCATAACAAAAAATGATAAATTTAGCTAAGAATTTTCCACTTTCCTCTGCTCCATTTTCCATGTAGAATGCCAACTGGCAGGGAAACTTCACAAGCTTTAACTTCCTAGACAGGAAGGCCTTGTGATGGAACTTCATAAATATCATTAATCATGGTTAAATTAAAAAAAGAAAAAAAAAAAAAAACCAAACCACTGAAGAAAAGATACTTAAATGCCCTTTAGGTAAACAAAAATCAATTACATCAATGGTTAACAACAGCAGAAATATAGTAATTTCATACTGAAATGGTTTCGAGTCATCCTGTGATTTGACCCAAGCATTGCCAGTCTCTTCCTTATTCCTTTTCCTGTGCCAATCCTCTACACAGCATTTTATTCCACGTCTCACCCACCTTCTTCATATGCCTGTGCCAAATGAGTACTTAGTCTAACAAACAGCCTCACTCATTCTAAGGTCTTCTTTAAACTCACTTCTGACCAATCTCTTCATTCTCCCCTCTCCCAAAAGTTACTTCACTTGACTGGGACTTGGGTTTTTGTTTTGTCCACAAGATTTCTGCAAGGAAAACTTTAAGTGGCTCTGCACTAGGGTTGCGGTTAGCTCTTTGGCTTTTTTTTCTTCTACTGGTATAACATGATTACGCATGTGGATTAAAACATCTCTGCCATTAGAGGCATGCTGGACACAGTCCAGACTTCTTAGCAGCCCTCAGAAATTTGCAAACGTCTGTATCACAGATCTGACCCTTACACGTGCATCATCATTAAAGCCTACAGCTCCTGGAACAAAGGACTGTCAAACATAGCAAAAAAAAAATTAGTTAACTACCTAATGACATGATGGCTATTGGATCTTTCTGGTGTAATGAAGTTACACCAGGGAACTGGAAGGAGCTCCTGCAGCTGGTCCTTATCCTTGCCATATAGCAGGAACTTTAAGTTGCCTTACTGCTCCTCCCAAAACCAGTAACAAAACTCCTAACATCATGTTTGCATGAAGCACCCCATTTAGACAAGGCAGAGCCAGATGAGCAATAACGGCTGCTTCTGCACAAGGAAAGACCTCCATGTTTCTCAGAAAAGGGTCAACTGATGATGTTTTTCTGACTTTTGCCATCACCAGCTTTCCCCTGAACACTCACACTCAAGTCAGGGGTTCACAGCAGTGGTATTATTCAGAAACAACTTCTGCTACCATGGCTCTGCATTTCTGTAAAGATCTGGCAACTGCGTGTGTCCTGCCCAAACCGCAGGGCAGAGCACAGCAGTGTTCTGCTCTGTTACTATAAATCTCATTTTCTCAGGGCTGAGCATCCATTCAGAAGAGCCAAAGAGAATTTTAGGAAAGATTAATCAAATAAGTTTATCTCAGCAACATCTTTAACCATTCCAACCAGCCAAGATTTTGTACTTCCTTTAACATAAAAGAAAAACAACAAAACCTGTGGGCAGTAAGAGTAAGGATCAGAAACAGAAAAGAATATTACATATATTCAAATGATCGAAAGTCCACAACAGCAACACGTAGAATTTTTCCAGTGAAAGCTACCTGGCTTTGTCAGAGGACTGTAACAGCATGAAGCTCTTAAATTTCTCCATGAGATGGCATTATTTAAATATAAAAAGGAGGGGTGTAGCATTATAAAGCACAGAGCAACTGCAAAACAAAGAAAATCCAGCCACAGGAAGAATACCACAAATAGACTTTATGCAAGTTTCTCCACACACATCTGGCACAGGGAAAATTTTCCAGTACTAATGGGGAACACGCAGAGGAATTTCTGCTGAACCAAGGAAGAAATACCAATTGAGCTTATACAGAGGAAGAAGCAAATACAGCAATTGCCCTTCCATTTAAAGGACTATTTTGCCAAACAACATCAACAACATGGCAACAATTATACTAGCTAACTATTCCATGGCTTGATCCTTGTAAGACAGGAAAGAATGGAATGGAAATTGGAGATAGGATAGGATAGGACAGGAC
>VWYK01026452.1:9167-19412 GCA_013399775.1 Semnornis frantzii | reverse complement strand
TTTTTTTTTTTTTTTTTTTAAATGACTCAAAGAAGACGACATTCACTCTTCACTAGCCAGAAGAGGAGATATTGGTAGATGGGTTGTGTGAGAAACATCATGAGTTCCCCCAGAGCAGTCGTTGCAGGTGGGAATTAGCAAAGCTTGGGATAAACAAGTAGCTTGGATACCTCAGAGTGGTTGAAAGTGCAATATGAACATACCTGTTTTGGTCCCACTGGGAAACAGAGAAGTATTTCTTCTCCCCTGAGTGCACACTGGAGCAGATGCCTGCTCTTTTGAAGCTGCTGCAAAAGCATTGACTGACGTCAGTAAAGTCAGGCTATCACCTCCTACTTCCTAGACACAGTAGTTTGGGAACAGAGCATGGCCAAAGCTTTAACACCTCCTTTAATCACTAGACTGGTTTAAGAATTTATCCGCAGACACACTTAACATATATACGTCCACAAAAGTAAAAGAGAAGCAGCAAATGTGTTCCTGATTAAATCAGTGAACTCTACCCTCAAGAAGGAAATCAATGTACACAGGTTTCCATCTGAGAAAGAAACCATCAATTTCTCTCTTTCCAGTCTGGCTTTTATGTATATTGAAGTGGAAGTTGAAAGCATGAACTTTCTCTTTCTTCTTCCTGATGTGAAGGAAATGGCTTCTGACATACCCTATGGTTTCCTGGACAGTGATGAGCAAGTAACTGGACCATCAATGAGTTCCAGTTCCTTTAGGTTTTAGCCAGTATCAGAGGGTCCAAGTGACAATGAAGGTGTATTAATGTGACCGGCAATGCTACCATCAAATTAGTTATCATAAACACACTAAAAAAGGTATCTGGCCTTTCTGATAGCACTACCAACAGAAGCTGCCTTTCATTGCCAAGAATTAGAGAAGGGAAGACACCAGGAAGTGGCCATGTCTTATGCTGTCATGGTCCTTACTCAGTGAATATGATTAGCCCTGGAATGACTCAGGCAGATCATTGACCTACTGCTGCTTATGGATCAAATGAGAAACACAGCTAGCATGTGTTTTTTGGGGGCTTTCCAGTTCAAAGAAGACAGTGGCCTACTAGGGTGAGTCCCCACTTCATTCCAACCTCCTTTCAGGGAGCTACAGAGAGCTAGAAGGTCTCTCCTCAGCCTTCTATTCTCCAGGTTAAATAATCCCAGTTGTCTCAGTCGCTCCTCACAAGGTTTGTTCTCTAGACCTTTCACCAGCTTCAGCGGTGTTCTCTGGACATGTTCCAGCACCTCAATGTCCATCTTGCAGTGAGTGGCCCAAAACTGAACCCAGTATTTTAGGCATGGCCTCCCCAATGCCCAGTACAGGGGCACAACCTCTTCCCTGGCTCTGCTGGCCACGCTATTTCTAATACAGGCTAAGATGTAGGATGTTGCTGTCTGTTAAAAACTCCCAGATTTTCATACCATGTATAATTTCCCCAAGGTTGACTCCAGTAACAAGAGAGACTGAAACTATGTATTCTAGCACTGAGTATAATGTGCTGTTTACTGTACCCTGTGATCCTTGAAGGATCTCTGAAGAGGGAGTTATACATCTGAAGAAGGAATTGCCATTCTTTAATCACTCATTATCAGAATAGTTTAGGGAAGACCTTAAGAACAAAACTCCTCAGAAGCCTCCAGCTTTCTGGCAGACCGTCACTCAGTGTGTGGCTCTCTAGGTTGCTAGCACAAGGCACTTGGGTGTCTGTTTATTTGTATTATTTATTAAGTAAATTATTTCTATGCATGGCATCTAGAAAAGCACCATAAATAAAACACCGCAGGGCCTTAAATTTAACTGCTTTTCACAGACAGCCATACAAATACAAATGTCCCTGAACAGCCACGACTAAACCTCTGTAAATGCTATCCAGAAATTATCGTCAGTGCCAAAGGATAGGTGCATTACACAGGAAACCCTACTCGGTGTCACCTTCTAGAGGAGACTTGGCAGAAGTCATCGCCACCAAAGACCCAGCTCTACGCCTCCAGGAAAAGCTTTCTAACAATGAGAAGAGTGGAGAACAGGAAGAGTAGATCTTATCTTACTTGAGTCTTGATCAGATGACCTCTTAAAGTACCTTCCACTATGTTTGTCTGTCTTCCATTTGGCCTTGATCAAACTCTCAAAGTCAGTTTTTCAGGTAGAATCATTGAATCATTGAATTGTTTCAGTTAGAAAAGACTTCTAAGATCATTGAGTCCAACTGTCAACCTAAGACCGCTATGGCCATTAAGCCATGTGCTGAAGTGCCATGTCCATACCTTTCTTGAATATCTCCAGGAATGGTGACAACAACACTCCCCTGGGCAACCTGACCAATCTTTCAGTAAGGGATTTTTTCCTAATATCCAACTTAGACCTCCCCCAGAGCCATTTTAAGCCATCTCCTCTTGTTTAATCACCTGCTACTAGGGAGAAGAGACCATCTCCCACCTTCAGTTCCTAACAAACTGAAATCTCTCATGACCTAGAGCACAAAATCTATATCCACACATCAGGTCAGATTGGGTCCAGATTCAGACTGAGGTCCAAACTAATCCTCTCTGCACAAGCATTCATTGGAGTGTTTAATGATGGAAGCCAGGGAAATCTCCAGAAAAGGGAGAACTTGAATATTTTTCAGTGCCATAGAACAAGCCTAGGTTCATTCCTATGGTGTGGGTGATCAAGCAGACTGAAGTCTATTTCAGCCCAAACTACCCTTTGTAACAGTTCAGGTGGTGTTCTTGAAGTACAGAAGTCCATTTTCTGCTCTGTTATATTTTTTGAGTGGCTCATTTCATGATTTTTTTTTGTTTGTTTTTTAAACTTGATAAGTTCTCTCCTAGAGTATTCCAAGGTATGATACAGGTGAAGAAAGTTTGTACAAGATCACCCAGTTTTTCAAGAAGACAAAGGTCTAACATAAGGCCATTCCGTGCCAGTGGTCCATAGAGATGGAAAACAGGGCTGCTCAATTTTAACAGACCAGCCTAGATGTAACCTCTAGGCATGAGCAACTGCAAGATGCAACCCCAAGTAACATGGATGAAAAACTGAAAGATTATGATGAGACTTGAACCGGGTCTCAAGACCACTCCTCACCTTACAGTGAAACCTAGAAAATACAAACCTAAGATAGGTGTCCTGTTCTACAGGAGAAATAAAAGCAAAACATTTTTTCTTCACTGGGAATATTCTTCAGAAGTTTTGGACAGTTTTGGACACCACAGCAGTGGGAAGTGGGACACCACATCTGAAACAGTACTCGGGGTCATCAGCTCCACAGATGCAGAGAAGTGTGGCCAGCAAGGCAAAGGAGGAGATTCTGCCCCTTTGGTCTGTTCTCATCAGACCCCACCTGTAGTACTGTGTCCAGTTCTGGAACCCCCAACACGGGAAGGACATGAAACTGTTGGAGCAAGTCCAGAGAAGGGTCACAGAGATGATTGGCTGGAGCAGGTCTGCTATGAGAAGAGTTGGAGTTCTTCAACCTGGAGAAGAGAAGGCTTCCAGAAGACCTTGTAGTAGCCTTCCACTATCTGAAAGGGGCCTACTGGAGGGCTAGGGAGGGACTACTGACAAGGTCTTGCAATGACAGGAAGAGGAGTAAAGTGTTTAAACTGGCAGAGGGGAGATTTAGACTGGATGTTAGGGAGAAGTTCTTCACAGTGAGGATGGTGAAATGCTGGCACAGGTTGCCCAGGGAGCTTGTGGTTGCTCCCTTCCTGGAGGTGTTCAAGGCCATGCTGGATGAGGTCTTGAGTAACCTGTACTAGTGGGAGGTGTCCCTGCCTATGGCAGGGGGGTGGAACTAGATGACCTTTGAGGTCCCTTCCAACCTTACCATTCTATGATTCTATGATTCATGTCTATACTACACAGACTCAATTTTTTTTAACATGAACCAATTTATGGGACAAACAGTATCTTACATTTCACCTGTCAGTGCAGCAGAATGTCTGGGTGAGAAAAGGAATGTTTGAAGACACTGCATGCCAAAGACTTATCAAACTTCTACTATGGTAACTTTGTACAAAGCCAAAATCTGATGTCTGGAGCCCTAAATCTGGTGACTCTGTTTTTTGTGGAACAACCAATCTAGGATAGGATTAAAACACTTCAATAAACCCCAGTAATCCACTGAGACACTTGTTCTGTCCTCTTGCAGTCACAACTTTTCCCGCAATGGGATTTTCACAGAAGCACAGAGCTGTTTATGTTGGAAGCAATTTTTGACATCATCAAGTCCAAGCAGTCACCTACAGCTCACAATTCCACCACTACTGCTAAGCCACTACCACCAAACCACATCCCTCACCACCACACACATGCATCTTTCAAATACTTCTAGGGACAGCAACTCCAACAGTTTCCTAGACAGCCTGTTCCAATGTTTGAGAACTCTTTCTGTGACGTTTTTCCTAATATACAAACTGAACCTCCCTTGGTACAACTTGAGGTTGTTTAGTCTTGTCCTGTCACTTGTTGCATGTGAGTAGAGACCAATCCCCACAATTTCTGACAGGCCAGGATGCTATTTGCCTTCTTGGCCACCTGAGTACACTACTGGTTCATGTTCAGCTGTCTGTCAATCAACATGCTCAGGTCCTTCTCCACTCAGCATCTCTCCTGTTGCTCATCCCCAAGCCTGTAACGTTGCATGGGGTTATGACACAAGTGCAGCACATTTAATCTTGTTGAATCTCATAACATTGGGCTCAGCTCATTTATCCAGTCTGTCCTGATCTCTCTGAAGAGCCTTCCTGCCCTCTAGCAGATCTACATGCCCACTCAATTTGGTGCTATCTTCAAACTCACTGAGAGTGCACTCGGTCCCCTCAATTGTTTATGTGTGGTTCATTCACGACCTGCTTTCCCTCCTCTCCTCCCAGCTGTACCCCCAGGGAGGCATTGCTCATTCCTGAGCTCATTTTGTTCAGGTATAGTTCAATAGGCTCAATAATTAATGACCCTCTGAGGAACCTGGACTGAAGTCAGACTGAAGCTCCTAGTCAGTGCAGGAATATTAGAGCTTCAAGTGAAAGGACTTGTAATTAATGTCCTCTAAAACATGCAAATGAGGTTTCCTTGCCTTTAGACCAAAGGTATCTGGATTAGTCAGACAAAAAGGGAAGAAGACCAGGAAGCAATGACTAAATTAGAGAACAGAGCAAGTATGATGTTCTCATTCCACAGTAATTTAGATTACAAATCCACTCTGCCCTGGACCATTGAGCATTTCTGTCTGCTCAGTTGCCTAATTTGTGCTTGGCTCAATGGAGAAAGCTATTTTGTTTAGCTGGTTTTGTTTTTTTCATCTCTACAACTCAGAAGGCCTGAAACAGAAGTAGGTTCAGAGAGAAAAGTAAGACCACAGAGCAGGAATCAGTGAAGTCATCTCTGAAAGCAAACAGCAACTCCTGGGATTCTTTTGATTAAGTAGTTTGAGAAAATCTTTAAGGGAAAAAAAGTGTCTTTTGCAACTTAAATAAATTCTCTTTGCTCCAAAACCCTTACAGGAGGATGAAGAATGGCTGGTTTGAGCTAGAACAGAACCAGTTCTGTTCAGTGACTTGACTTCTCAGCTTGGTCTCTGCTCTGTGCTGGAAATTTCTGAAGTTCAGGGCAAGTTTGCACACTCAGTGGCAGCTTCTAGCAGTGAGCACTCTGATGGAGAGAGTCACTGCCAAGGGCTGGGGTGCAGAAAAACTCCAGCTTAGACTTGTTTCTGTGCAGACCACAGTCACTGCTAAATGATGATCACATACAAAGGGTAGTAGTCAACAGCTTGATGTCCAGATGGAGATGGGTGACAAGTGGGCAAGTGGTGTCCCTCAAGGGTCTGTGTTTAGACCAGTGTTGTTCAATATCTCCATCAACAATATCGACAGCGAGATTGAGGGCACCCTCAGAAAATCGGCAGGTGATAACAAGNTGGAGAGAGTCACTGCCAAGGGCTGGGGTGCAGAAAAACTCCAGCTTAGACTTGTTTCTGTGCAGACCACAGTCACTGCTAAATGATGATCACATACAAAGGGTAGTAGTCAACAGCTTGATGTCCAGATGGAGATGGGTGACAAGTGGGCAAGTGGTGTCCCTCAAGGGTCTGTGTTTAGACCAGTGTTGTTCAATATCTCCATCAACAATATCGACAGCGAGATTGAGGGCACCCTCAGAAAATCGGCAGGTGATAACAAGCTGAGTGGTGCAGTTAGTAAGACTGAAGCACAGAATGCCACCTAGAAGCACCTGGACAGGCTGGAGAAGTGGGCTTTGTTTTTCTGGCTTTCTCAGAGACCCATGTGGCAACGTTCTTTTACTTCCATATCTGTCTTTCAGCCCAGTTTGTGTTTCGAGGGATTTCTTTCTGCAAAAGTCACTGTTCCCGGCTTGGCCACAAGGTGTCATGAAATCATGAGTTCTCAGAGCGGGTGAAGGGGACTTTAAGCTCTTGTAGCAAATTGCTGGAGTTCCTCCCTGGCCACCTGCTATCCGTAGGTAGCCCACGCAGTTGGGAACTGTGAGCAAAAGCATCAGCTGCTGCCAACAAAGGTCTATTTTCAGCTCCGAGGAATCACGATTGTTGGCTGTTCTGCCAGGAAACAGAAGCCCTTGGCATTTTGTCTGTGCTGGTGGGTAAAGGAGAAAACCCAGAGAGAGATGAGCTTGGTTTCGGCTGACCCACCATTAGACGTAGGCAGTTCTACATCTCTTCCAAGGCTTCATGCCTGCTGCAGGAAGATATTTACTTCCCTCATTTGCAAACTGCTTGAAGAAGAAAGTGTGCTGGAAGGAACAAAGTTGTACTTGGGATTGGTGAAAAAAACCTCCCTGGAAAGGCACACTTGACTCAGAAAGAAGAAAAATACTGAGTTTGCAAGCTAGGGATGTGACTCATAGTCAGTTCAAGAGATGCAGGCTCTATGTAGCTTCATATAATGGTCTTCAGAGTCTAAGCATTCCTTGATAGGTTTTGGATGCTTTCATACTGGACTCAGTATTGGGACTCTCATTACAAGAAGGACACTGAGGTGCTGGAGCATGTCCAGTAACAAACCTGGTGAAGGGTATAGAGAACAATTCTTATGAGGAAAGGTCAAGGGAACTGAGGTTGATTAGTCTGAAGGAGACTCAGGAGAGACCTCATTGTTCTCAGCAAGTAGGAGGTTAGACTAAAGTGGGAGTTAGTCTCTTCTCTGTAGTATCAAGGGATAAAATGAGAGGAAATGGCTTCAAATTTCACCAGGGGAGGTTTAGATTGGGTATTTAGAAGGACTCCTTTCCTGACAGAGTGATAAAGCATTGGAGCAGACTGCCCAGGGATGTGTTGGAGTCATCATCCCTGGAGGTGTTAAAAAAATGTGTAGACATGATGGTGGTGGTGTGGGGTTGACAGTTGGACTCCAGGATCTTAGAAGTTTTTCCCAACCAGGACAATTCTATGATTACTTTTTCAATACTGCACTTTTATTCTTCTTGTGTTTAACTATCATTTATTCAGTTGCCTTTCTAATGTTTTAAAGACCTGTCTTCTTTTTTTGGCTGGCCTTCATTCAGGGGTGTTGTGTGTAGGGTATTTTGCATTAGTTGTTTGACTTAAGAACTTTAGTGTAGCTGGTTGCTTATTTACACACATTAGGGGTTTTGTTTATTTGTTTGTTTGTTTTCATACAATCATAGAATTATTTTGTTTGAAAGATCACCAAGTCCAACCATTAACCCAACACTGCCAGGTCAGAATAACCTAGCAAAGGAAAGGAATAAGAAAGGATTTCAGCTCTTTTTAATCTGGGCTGTTTCCAAGATGGGGTTAATCATGCTGCCTTCCCAGATATAGGCTTTGTTAACCTGAAAGCTGACTTTATGAAGATTTGGGAATCTAGATACTAATGACAAGGTCGGGCTTGATGGGGCTCTGAGCAATCTGATCTAGCTGAAGATGTACCTGCTGACTGCAGGGAGGTTGGACTAAGTGGCCTTTAAATGCTCCTTCCAGACCAATGCATTCTATGATTCTATGGTTCTATGAGGGAGGCTGCCAAAGGATAGCCTGTCATCACAGCAGGATATTTTCACCCCCGTCCTCATGCTTCATCGGAGCACAACACCAGGTAAAGTTGCTCCCTTGGGCAAGGTCATCTGATGAGAAAGAACCTCTTCCAGAGTTAATACCATGTCGGTTGGAGAGCAAGAACATCTCCCCGGAGTCTCATGTTAACAACTCAGAAATGTAGGATATTTTGAGCCAACAGCTTGTCAGATCTTAATACATTAACCCTGATACAACACCCACATTTCCCTTGCTGTTGCTGGAAGCAAATCCATCAGAATGTTTTGCAAAGGTTTTTCCCTGCCAACATCTCTGTTGATGATCAGGCCTAGTTTGTAAGTTAGCTGAGGCCAGAGACAAGTCTCAGGAGATGCTAAGGATGTGATCTGAGGGTGAAAAGGAGAGTTTGTATATATGGAGCAAATCTCTGTTGAGACATTTTGATTGAAAGCAGATGTCAGCTCATTTTATCTGGTCATCTAGACCTTGGTGTGCAGTTAAAGAGATTCAACAACAGAGGAGGAGTAGTCTAGAAAGGAGAAGTGACATTTTATAGGGCAGGGAGTGTTTGCTGACAGAAGAGAAGCTTTAAATCCCAGTGTGTGCTTGTGAAGTCATTACAGAGCCTCAAGCAAACCTATGGAACAGGAAAGTCTGATGTCATGAAGAATCACTTGCAGCCCCTGTTCCTCCATCTAGGAGGATTCTAGGAAACCTCTATAGATAGATCCTCAGCTGCTGATACAAAACTGGGAGGAGTGGCTGACACCCTGTCAGGCTGTGCTGCCATTCATTGAGACCTGGACAGTCTGGAGAGAAACCTCATGAAATTGAACAAGGTCAAGTGTAGAATCCTTTATCCGGGGAGGATACAATACAGGTGGGCTGCTGATCTGCTGGAAAGTAACTATGTGGAGGAGGACCTGGGAGCTGCTGGTGGACTATAAATTCAGCATGTGCCAACACTGTACTCTCATGGCCAAGAAGGCCAGAGGTCTCCCGTGGTGAATAAAGAAGACCAAGAGGTTGAGAGATTTCTGCCCCTCTACTCTGCCCTAGTGAGATCACATCTGGAGTACTGGGTCCAGTTCTGGGCTCCCCAACTCAAGAGAGACAGGGAAATACTGGAGAGAGTCCAGTGAAAGCTATGAAGAAGCTGAGGGGCCCGAAGCACCTCTGTGAGGAGGAAAGGTTGAGAGACTTGGGGGTCTGTTTAGCCTGAAGAAGAGCAGTCTGAGAGGAGGGCTGCTCAATGCTGACCAATATCTAAAAAGGGAGGAAGGGGAGGCCAAGAAGATGGGGTCAGACACTTCTCAGTGGTGTTCAGTGACAGAACAAAGGACAGTGGGCACAAACTGTAACACAGGACATTTCATTTCAACATCAGGAAAAAAATCTTCCTTTGAGGGTGAGAAAGCCCTGGATCAGGCTGCCCAGAGAGGTTGTCGAGTCTCCTTATTTGGAGAGATTTCAAACATACCTGGAAGCAATCCTGTGCAACCTGCTTCAGGTTATCCTGCTTCAGCAGAAGAGTTGTACTACATGATACCAAAGGTGACCCCCTACCACTCTGTGATTTTTTTTTTTCACATCCCTGAGGAATGGCAAAACCACTGGGAAGCAAGAGCTGGTCACCAGGAAGCCAGTGTCTCTGACGATTTTGGATGAGCATCTGCAGGCAGTGTGGAGGAGCCTACTACCCCCAAAACGGCAGCAGGCCGGCAATAGCGCACCTGCCCTGCATCCCTGCATCCCTGCATAGGTGGCTGCCATCCTCATCCTTCCACAGCCTATCTCAACTACTCTAGTCTGCTTTGAGGCCAGAAGAGGGCAGCAATGCTCACAGACAGGCGCAGCAGTGCCGCTGCTGTCACAGCTGTTTCTCAGGATGTCTGGCAGTGGCATCTCAGCATCCTGGTCATGTTCCGATGGGCAGCAGTGGAGCATAGGTGGAGCCACGTGGCAAAGGGAACCTTCTCCCTCACAGCTTGATTTGCACAGGGCTGCAATTTAAAGACTCAGTCCAATGTCACAGGCTATGGTCAAGCAACCTCTCCCCTGTCTATTCATGAATATAAGATTCTGGAGACCTTTAAGCAAATGTTGTTATTTCATGACACCTCTTGATGAATGTTTAAGGTCCTCTGTGCCTCATAAAGTTAAAGGAATAAGCCCCTGAACCTCTCTACTACCAAATAAAGAAAAGG
>VWYK01026443.1:776-13523 GCA_013399775.1 Semnornis frantzii | reverse complement strand
GTCTCACCACCCTCAACCTGTGCCAGGGTCTCACCACCCTCAACCTGTGCCAGGGTCTCACCACCCTCACTGTAAAGAACTTTTTCCTAGCATCCAGTTTCAACCTCCCCTTTGCCAGTTTAAGGAGGGAGCATCCCCAAGCTCCCTGGCAACCTTTCCAACCGAAGCTCTTCCATGCTATACAAAACAAAGGAGTGACAAGGCAAAGCTCTCCTTGGCTTGCAGCTGCTGCTCTGGTGCAGCCACAGCAAGCTTCTATCTCCAAAGAATCTGTGGTTAAATGCCTGAGGAACTCAGCTCCTGCCCTGATGCCACCAGTGTGCCCACCACAGCACGAAGCAGGCTGGCAGGAGCAGCAGATTCCTCAGCAGCAGCAGCCATGTTCCACTGGCAGATTCAAGCAGTCATGCATCTAATTAAATTTCTGGGACAAGGCAATCTTTGGGGAGCAAGGTTGGAGACTGATAAAAATATAATTCAATTATCATTAGTCAGCTTGGGTTTTGCACTGGCTAATGAGTCTAAGGAGATTTGATTTCAGGTGGTTAATCTGCATGCTGTCAACACAGCAGCCAACCAGGGCTGAGAAGAAGTGATGCACTGCACACTCAGCTTCAGGTCAGGATGGGAGCCAGCCTCTGACTGCTGCTGCCTCACTGCAAATAGCTTCTTTACTACCAGGCTGCTGGAATGCTGCAACAGGCTGCCTGGGGAGGTGGTTGAGGTCTGGAGACAGGCAGGGTCTGAAAAACCTCATTTAGTAGAGGATGTCCCTGCTGAGTGCAGAGGGGTTGGACTCAGGCTGGATGACCTCTGGAGGTCCCTTCCAGCCTGGACCATTCTGTGAAGCTCTTCCCTCCTGCTAGGTCCTGCAGCAGCTGTTCCAGCTGCAAGCCCTCACTCGTGCCTGCTGTTCTGTGAGAAAGCAGCAGAGAAGAGCCCCACTGCTGGCAGCACCTGGCTGGAAGGGAACCCTGCTTTCCAGACCCCTCCAGAGAGCAGGATACACAACTATTGACTCTTTTACCCTTTTCTAAAGGTCTTGCTTTGATATCTTTTAGCTGTGCTTTACAGTGTGAGCAAAACTCTGCAGCACTTAACAGAAGGCAGGAGCAAAGAAGAAGAAATGAGAGGCGAGCACAAAGCCGCAGCAGGGTAACCAGGCTGGCTGCAGCACAGCCTCCCCCTGGCTGTCTTCAGAGCCTCTCCACTTCCACTCCACAGGATGTGCAGGAACTTGGGAAAAAACCCCACACAAGTGTCAGTGCTTTAAAACAGGAAACAATGACTTCAGCTGGATCTAAAGCACAGACACTCCTGCCAACTCCTCTTGCTCCTGCTCCTCCTCCTGCTCCCCACTCTTACTCCCTAGCGATCAGGGAAAGCCATTTCTGCTCCTTCAAGTTTTCTATCCGATTATCTCTGGTAGCTTCACTTTTCCAGAACTCATCTACAACTGCACCACAACTCACCCCCAGGCACAACAGTTACTTCTCCGTGTCCTCAGCTGGCAAACTCCACCGGTGCCCCCTGCAGCTGGGTGGCAAAGATCTCCCCACTCCTGCAGCTCAGACCTTGCAGGTACCAATCCCACCCAGCAGCAGACACTGGCTTTAAAACAGAGCAGCTTTTCCTTCCCCCCAAGCTGCACACTGCCTCTCCTCCTTGCAGGCTGCAGATGAAGCACACACACACACAATCTGTCCCTGGTATATATTTTTGTGCTCCCCTGCAGGTCTGCAACTCTGGGATGCTGCCAAACCCCAACCCAGCAGCACTGCACTGCCACAGCCTACTCAGCCAATTTAACTGCACAAAACAACCCGTGGGCAACTTAGCTGCACGCTGTAGGAATGGAAGAGAGCCAATGTGTAGGTTCCTGCTCTGCTCTGGCATGAGCTCATCCTTCATTTGGATCAGGCAGACCCCTTGGAGGGAGCCTGCAGACACCAGAGCTGGAATGGGTGGAAAGTGCTTTTGCAGCTCCTTCTCGAGTGCCCCTTGGGTGCAATTCAGAGGCACAGAATGGCTGAGGCTGGAAGGGACCTCAAAGTTCAGCCAGTTCCAATGCCTTGCCACAGGCAGGGACCCTTCCAACAGAACAGGTTGCTCAAGGCTTCATCCAACCTGGCCTTTAACACCTCCCTGGGCAACCTGTGCCAGTGTCTCACCACCCTCACTGCAAAGAACTTCTTCCTAACATCCACTTTAAGTCTCCTCCCTGCCAGTTTAAATCCATTAAACTTTAATTTAATGCCACCCCAAAGTGGCAACAAGGCAGCAAAAACCTCTGCAATGCCAGAAGATGCCAGGTCAAAGGGACAGCAATGCAGCAAAGCCTCTGCAATGCCAGAAGATGTCACCCAAAGGGACAGCAATGCAGCAAAGCCTCTGCAATGCCAGAAGATGCCACCCAAAGGGACAGCAATGCAGCAAAGCCTCTGCAATGCCAGAAGATGCTCAGTGGGAAGGTGACAAAGTCCTTGCAGCTCTGATGCTCTCCTGCAATGGGGCACAATGGAAGGCTTTAAATTACAGCTGAGCCTGGGGGGGTTCACTCCATCACTGCCAGGGCACATCAGGCTCTTCACGAGGCAAGGCAGTGACTTCTCCTGCATGGACCTGCAGCTCTACAAATGCAAAGCAGCTGCAAGGCTCCTGCCCTGTGCCACACTCCTGCCTGCTCCGCCGGCAGTGGCCTCCAGGCGAAGCGGCAGAGCGCAGCCTGCCAGCAGCAGTCAGAACAATCTCCCCTCCACCCACTGGCATTTTATGAAGCAATATGCAAAACCCTGATGCTGAAGTGAGTTTACCAGAACTGATTTCATGGGTGATGTTGAATTCTTTTCAGTGCTGCAGGATGTTTCTTTCCCAGAGATCAAAGGAACAGTTGTGTCCAAACCTCTCCCAAAGAGAAGCTTAACCAAGCCACACTGGGCAGGGATTTTGTCCTTCCTAAGTGTCAAGAACCCTCAAGGGGAGTATTTCTGACCCCAGATCACATAATGCAGCTTGTTTAGAAAGCTAAACCCTTAGCTATACATATATACACATTTTTTTACCAACCTTAAAGACACAAACACAAAGCATGCAAGGAAGTAACAGGGAGAGCCCAGAAAAAGTTCTTTAGCTTGAGTCAAGTTTCCACAGCAGCATTTGGAAATGCAGATGTGGCAGCAAAGTACCTCTCTGGACAGCATATCCTTGGGACAAACATTTGCAGTTCTTTGAAAGGTTTTTCCCCCCCCCTCTCCTGCTTATCAGCACTCAGACCCCTTGGACACGATGCCTCCAGCCACAGCACTTTAGCTCCAAGGCTGCTCCCCTCTGCCGGCCACCACTGCAGCAGCTGAGAGCTTCTCCTCCCTCCTGCAGCAGCCAGCAGAGCTGTTTACATGAAACCAGAGGAAGGAGTGAGATGCTTCCAACAACACCAGAATGCCTCTCAAGATCCAAAACACAGAGCTGCTCTGCATGCCTTGCTGCCCAAACAAACACTGGAGGAGCTGGGGCAGCAAGGCTGAGGTGTGAGCTGCAGCTGGGAGGCCCCAAAAGCTCTGCTGGGTTTTGCATGAAGCACAGAAAGGAGCAAGTCAGCCAGCAGGCCACGCTCCTGGGGCCCCTGGTTTGCAGCTTGAGCCTTGTTGCACAGCCTCCCCTGGCAGCACTGAAGCCCCCTGGGGTGCAGAGCAGCCTGTGCACAGGCTCTGTGAGCACAGCTCCAGCAGGAGTGCAGGCACTGAAAGCAGAAGGGCAGCAAGGGCTGAGTGAGTGCACATCGCTGCTCCAGAGCTCTGCAGGAGGAGGGTCCCTGGAGCTGAGGAATGCCTCTCTGAGGAGGAAAGGCTGACAGCCCTGCACAAGCCCCAGAGGGCTCTGGAGCTGGCTGCTGCTGCCACTGCAGGGCTCCAGAGCAAGCCATTTTCTAAGCAGAGATCCAGCTTCACTCTGTGCTCCAGGCTGTTTCTTCCTAAGGAAATGGAGAATGCTCATCACACATCAGATGGTCCCACTCACAAGCAAGCAGAGCAAAAACCTACTGCCACAAACACAGCACTTCAACTGCTTACAGCTCAATTCCCTCTTCCCCCCCACAAAGGATTCAACCACACCTAAGTCAGTTCCACTGCTACCTTCCAGGGACCAAACCCAAACACTGTTCCATCAGGCAGTCTCAGTAACCTGCTACTAAGCAAAGCCTTTACATAACCAAATCTACTTTAACCACTACGATAAGGTTGGCAGAATACAGGACAAGGCATGGAGAGGTGGAAGGAAGGCACCAATTAATCAGGCAACAGCCTACACAATTTTATAATCACAATCACAGGCTGCCAGGGGCTGCCAGGGCACCTCCAGAGGTCACCCAGCCCAACCCCCTGCCAGAGCAGCAGCACCCAGGGCAGGGCACACAGAACACATCCAGCTGGCTTTGGAAGGTCTGCAGAGACTCCACAGCCTCTCTGGGCAGCCTGCCCCAGGGCTCTGCACCCTCACAGGCAAAAGGTTTTCCCTTCTGTTCCCCTGGCACCTCCTCTGCCCCAGCTGGCACCCAGTGCCCCTTGTGCTGCCCTTGGCCAGCCCTGGGCAGAGCCTGGCTGTGTCCTGCCCACACTGCCCTGCACACCTTCAGCACAGCACTGAGGGCAGCCTCAGGCTGCTCTGCTGCCAGCTGCCAGCCTCAGCCTGGCCCCACAGGAGATGTTCACTGCCTGCAGCACTTGGGGGGCTCTGGGCTGGGCTCTCTCCAGAAGCTCCCTGAGGTCCTTCTTGAAGTGAGGGGCCCAGAACTGGGCACAATATTGCAGATGTGGCCTCAGCAGGGCAGAGCAGAGATAACTGCAAAGTTTCCTGGTTGCTGTGAGCAGCCAGAAAGTTCCTTGGGATGTCTGAGAGTGCCTCTGGCTTTGTTCTCTCCCACAAGCAAGCAGCCAGAGCCCTTGGCTGACTTTTTTGAAGGCTGCTTTCACACAGAGCTAAGCACAAGGTGCTGAAGTACAGCTTGCTTCACTCATGGCCTCTCTTCACAGCTACTTAGGTCAAGGTAACAGCTTGCACTGAGGGCCCTGAAGGCAAAGGGGTTCAACCCAAACAGTCCCAACACAGGACTTCAAGCTGAAAAGAGTGAGGCTAAGTCCAGCCCAGCCCCCTGCACGTTCCTGCTTAGAGTTCAAGGCTGCAAGTATGGCTCAGGACTTCCTGCCAGTGTCACCACCAAACCACTGCTCCCTCCCCCACTGAGCAAACTACTAAACCACCTTTTCTCTCTCTGTCACACTCTGTCACCTGCTTCTGGCTTTTCTTCCTTTCTGCAAGCAGTTCTATTACTGTTCTTCCTCCTCACCCTCACTTCATCCACACTGCTGTGGGACAGCTCCATCTGAGTGCAAGTTGGGTGCACAAGTGCTGAGAAATGCAAGCAGCTGTACCCACAGTACTGAAAGGATCAGCTGCAGGGGCTGCTGCCACCAAGGCAGGGAAGCAGCAGTCCCTTCTGACTACAGCTTAGCCCATTTCAGAACATCCTCAGCTTTTCAGAGCCTCTCAGCAGTGCTCATCTCATCCACACTGCAGCAACAGGAATACACAAAACCATAGAGTCCATCACAGAATGGCTCAGGCTGGAAGCCACCTCAGAGCTCATCTTCCCCAGACTCCCCACCATGGGCAGGGACACCTCTTAACTAGATTTGGCTGCTCAAAGCCTCATCCAGCCTGGCCTGCAACACCCCCAGGGCGATATTCGACCTCCCTGGGCAGCCTATTCCA
Organism: Semnornis frantzii; assembly: GCA_013399775.1. Classification (NCBI taxonomy): domain Eukaryota; kingdom Metazoa; phylum Chordata; class Aves; order Piciformes; family Ramphastidae; genus Semnornis; species Semnornis frantzii. Next base: position 7,754 of record VWYK01026443.1, on the reverse strand, counting down.
GATTCTCAGCACCCTGGCACTGAAGAACTTCTTCCTCAGCTCCAAACCATTCCCCCTTGGCCTGTCTCTGGACACCTTCAGCACAAGTCCCTCTGCAGCCTTCCTGCAGGTTCCTTTCAAGTATAGGAAGACAGCTCTGAGGTGCCCCCAGAGCCTTCTCCTCTGCAGGCTGCACCCCCCCAGCTCCCTCAGCCTGTGCCCACAGCAGAGCTGCTCCAGCCCTGGCAGTATCTTTGTGGTCTGTTCTGGCCTCTCTCCAGCAGCTCTGTGTCCTTCTGCTGCTGGGGACAGCAGAGCTGGAGGCAGGACTGGAGGTGAGGCCTGAGCAGAGCAGAGCCAAGGGGCAGAGGTCTCTTGCCCTGCTGCCCACACTCTGGCTGCAGCCAGCACACAGCTGCCTGCTGGGCTGCAGGAGCTCCGTGGGTATTTGGACAATTTTCACCTCATTTCTCACTTCCAAAATACTCCCAGAGTTGCCAATCTGTAGAACAATGATTGTACAGCTGACTTGACCTGGAATTGGTTTTACCCCCCTGAAAAGCAGAGCCCAGCCAGGCTGGCTGGGAGAGCCTCTGGCGTGAGAGCTGGGGACAGGCAGCACAGCAGGCAGGGAGGGGGAGACAGAGACACAGACACTGCCTTGCTGCAGCAGCAATTACATAAACCCAGCAGGGCCTGCTTCAGACGGGGAGGTCTGAGCTGAGGTGGCTTTAGGGAACCTGAGGTCTGTGGGCAGCCTCTGCTGAGCCCTGGCCCTTCGCCAGCCTGCCTCCGAAGGGGTTTGCTCACTTGGTCAGGAGGCCTGAGCAGCTTTCCCTCAGATGGTTCCCATGCACCATGTGATGCTACAACAATGTCAACACAAAGTCACACCGAGGCTTTTTAAAGGGAAATGCCTTACCCAGGCTATAAAAGGAGACAAAGAAGCCATTCCCTGCCACAGCTATGCTGAAAGGCAGGCAGAAAGGAAAGCCAGGAGGAGCAAGGGAGAATTCTCTCACAACCTGCTCTGAAGGTGCAGTCCTTGTCCAGCAACCCAGCTGCAGCCCCTCTGAGCTCTGCAACTGTGTGCCTCAGGCAGCCAGCACCCACTTGAAGAGGCAGGAACCGGGGGAGGGGAATGCACAAGGCAGCCCCTGGATGAAGACAGCTGCTCCCCACACTGCTTCTCCAGATCAGCACCAGCAGCTGCAGAGGAGGATCCATGCCCACAGCAGCCTCAGGTTCCCACTTGTCCAGCCCTCACTTCCCTGCTCTGCAGGGCAAGGGTGCTACAGAAAAGGGGGGGTGGAAGATGCAGCTGGGGAACACTGATTGGTATTATTTTTCTCTCTTCCCTGTTGCCAAGATGACAAAAGGCTCCCATTTGGCCAGCTGGACAATTCCTCAAGCTGGAAGGTCAATCACTGATAAAAACACTGTGGGACACATTATTTAAGTACATTTACTAGAGCCTTTCCTCCAGAAGCTGCTCCCTTTGTACCAGCTGTGTTTTAGGAAAAAGTGGATTGGTTAGGGCAGGATTTAAGTTGTCAGCAGGAAGCTGCACTCACTGCATCCTGCAGCCAACCCAGGCTTTGGAAAGGTGAGGCAGAGGCTTGCCAAAGGGATGGCAAGAGTCATTTGCCACTGGAATGGGCTGCCCAGGGAGGTGTTCAAGCAAAGCCTGCATGGGGCACTTAGTGCCATGGTCTGGTTGACCATGGGTCTACCCCCATGGATGGGGCTGGGTGCTAGGTTGGGCTGGGTGAGCCTGGAGCCTGATTCTGTGACTGGAGAAGAGCAGTAGCAGTCACAGATTTAGTCAGGCACTGGAGCAGGCTCACCCATGCTGGAATTTCTGACTCTGCCAGGGGTACATTTTGGTTCATGCCCTGTCCCTGTCTCACAGACCATGGAATTCTTTCTCTGGGAGAACATAAAGCAGGGAAAGCCAAAGAAGGCAGACTGCTCCCAGACCTTCTAGTAACTCATTCAGTTCAGAAAGCTGAGGAGAGGACAGGAAACCCTCATCAGGATTCTGCCTTTCTTTAGGGATTTTCCAGGGTGCAGGAAGAACTCCTCTCCAGCAGGACCAATAGTTAGCAGGGCACCTCCATGAGTGGCAGGGCTGCTGGCTTTGCTTCCATTGTTGTGAGGAGATTTTTCTGCTTGGATCTCCTCTGTGTATGTGCTACAAGCAGACTGTCTGGCATCAGATGCAGATGGTACTCAGAGCTAATGAAACAAGCTTGGTACAGGCCCATCCATCTGCCTGGGTGTGGGCAGCCCCCTGCAGTACCCCCTGCAGATGTTAGCAAACTCTCACTTCTCAGCAGCATGAGGCATTTATTTCATCTGACTCCAACGTTTATGGCAGAGGTAGACAGGCCATGGGATCATCTAGAAACCTTCTGCAGAAAGAAAAAGGTGTTTGGGGGACCTGGCTCAGCTGAAGCTAGAAGGGAGGACAACAGCTCTGGCAGATGAAGAGGCATTGCTCACTGCTGAGATTAGCAGTGTGCCAAATGGAGCTGCCTGGGGGTTCCTCGAGCTGAAACACTGCAGGAAGGGTCTCCTCCTAGCAGAGGATGCCACCTGCTCCTGTGGCAGTGGGTCTGAAGGATTTCACAGCACTTGAAGAGACATACTTTCACCTCCTGAGACATCCAAGCTCTAGATGTAAGCTGCTTGTTACTCACCACACAAAATTTAAGTGATTATCCTTTGAACTGCAAGACAGTCATGCCCCCCCTGCAAGACTTTACCTTTTTGAGGAGTAAAGCAGGCTGTCAGGAGTGCTAAAAAGTTCTTTTGCCAAAATACTCACATTAGTAAGCCAACAAAAGCTGTTCTTCAGCTTCACATCCCTTACTTTTCAGCAAGCAAGATGCTTCACTGCCCACTCCTGCCCCACGGGTGACATCCAGCAGCCCTGTGCTGACAGCACAGAGCCTTTCAGAGGCTCTTGCACACAAGGACACCCACACTGAAATGTCAGGATGAGAAGCTGTAAAATCCCCACGTTTCCAAAGCACTTCAGCAGAGCCACACAATGCTTAGACCAAGCAGCACCAGCCACTGGTGTGCTTTACAAACACAGCACCCAGCCCAGCAGCTCAGCAAAGAGCAAAACCCAGAGGGTGGTCTCAGGTCACTCAGCAGTGCAGAGCAAAGCAGAGCCTTCCAGAGAGCAGCACTGCTCAGGCACTCAGCGTTCCTGCTTGTCAGCACCAAACCACTACAACACCTGGCACCAGGGGATCCTGCTGAAAGGGATCTGAAGGAACAGAAGCCAAGAGGCCCAGGGATCACTTGCTGCTTAGAAAGGAGAAAACCCTCTCAAGTATTAGCACGTGGCAGCTCATAAAGCACCATCAGGTGATAAGCTTTAAAGCTACTAGAGAAAATCCTTCAGCCTGATTTCATCTCGATAGAAAAGTTCATCTTCACAGCAAATCACCTGGGAACAGCCTCCTCACAATACCCTGTGGCTAAGATGTGTCCTTCAGACAGGAGTTTCTCTTCCCTCAGAGCACTGTGAGTGACGATGCAGCCACAGCATCTAACTCTGTGGGAGGCCAAGGGGACACTGTTCTCAGTGACCTGTTGGGCTTCTCTCCACTGACCTGCCAAGGGTGAAAGGCTAAGGAGGCTCCAGAGTGATGCTACACCAGCCCAAGCAGACCTGAGTACTGTAGCCACTGCACTTGGTGGGAGAAGAGCCACATTGCCACGGGCAGGCTGAAGGAGCTGAGGCTGTTCAGCCTGCAGAAGAGGGAGACCTAACAGCAGCCTGCTGGGACCTGAAGGGAGCTACAAGAAGGCTGCAGAAGGACTGCTCCCAAAGCCTGCAGTGACAGGACCAGGGGCAATGGTTTGAAATGAGAGCAGAGCAGGTTGAGATCAGATGTGAGGAATAAGTTCTGCACCAGGAGGCTGCTGGAACACTGCAACAGGTTGCCCAAGGAGGTGGTTGAAGCCACATCCCTGGAGATGTTCAAGGTGAGGCTGGACAAGGCTCTGAGCATCCTGATCTAGTGGAGGATGTCTCTGCTGAGTGCAGAGGGGTTGGACTGGATACCTTTTGGAGGGCCCTTCCAGCCCAACCCATTCCATGGTTCTAGGATTAGGAGGTGACACATCAACAGCTGAAACAACTACCTCTGGCTGGGGTATGGTATGGTACCAGCTCCTTCCTTGATGGCCCATGTACCATCAAGCCTTCACCAGCAGTTATGACCTCAGACTCACATCTAGCAGCCTCCAAGCCATGTCCTCCAAAGCACACCTAGGTAAGGGGGTTACAGCTTATTTAGGAACCCACCAAGCTGAGCAAGCTGCACCGAATGGGCTGCAGAGCTAAAAAGCAAAGCAGGCTGCAGATCAGAATGTAACAAAGAATGAAGAGAAAGTAGCAGTGGGAACCAGGAGGAAACATGAAATACCACACATACCAGGAATGGGACTGAAAGAAATAAGTTACCCTCAGCTGTTCACTAGCAGTGATCAAATTCAACTGGGGCTTGGACAGTGACAAGAAGGGCAGGTCCCATCCCTGGCTGCTAGTGAACACAGCCTGGAAGCAGAGGGAGATGCCTGCACTTTTCATCCATGCTGGAAAGAACAAAAGCAATGGAGAGCTGAGCCAAAATTTAAACTCCTCTAGCATTCTGACAGAGGTAAACTGAGAGCCAGAGGGAAAGCCTTTTAATCTCCAATTATTCCAGCCCTGGGAGAACAGAGCAGGGCTGCCTATTCCTTGGGGTTTTTTTAAATGCCAGTTTTATAAGGGTGTGTGCTTGCAAATAAATAACTTAGTCCATATTTGAAGGTCACAGTTCTGTCTGAGGCTTCACACTGGCTTAGGAACAACTCAAGTACACACACTGGATTTCAAACCCTCTGTCAGCTCAAACTGAGGGCAGGAAGCAGCTGATTTACAACAGGCAGCAAGAAAAATATCCCACAGGAGTGGTTAGGAGGCAGAGAAAGACAGGTGCAGGGGTAAGTCAAGCCTTGGAGAAGACATACTCCAGTGAAACAACTAAAGCTCTGCATGAGTTTGCACATTTCATCTGCACCAATTAGAATCTTCAAATTGAGTTATTAGGAGCTGACAGATAACTCATTTCATCATCTCTTCTTTCCCCATGACTGCAGCCTCTATGGAACACTTCCCTTCCCTGTCCAGCAAGTGGAAGCCCTGACTGCTATAAAAGGCAAAAAAATCTTACTGTTCTTCACCCCAGAGCTAACCTCTGAGTCTCTTTTCTTTTTTGATACAGGAATTCATGCAACAAAAAATAAAGCATTTCCTTAACTCTGTTATCCAAATATATTACCTTTCCTGGGGCAGGGGGAATGTGTCTAACACCAAATGCTGTCTTGCTTTCAGAGCCTCCCAGGGCTTCCAACCAAACAGATGAAAGCAGCTCTTGAATCAGCTGTAAGAGGCAGTGGAAATGTCTAACCCGAGCAAACACTTAGGCAGCAGCCTGCCTAGCCCCCCAGCTGAAGCTGAGTGGTCTCTGCTAACGCCAGAGGAAGGAGGCATTGCAGAGAGGCTGTAATTCAGTCACGCTGTTTACAGTCACACATATCACAGCACACGCAGGGGATCCTCAATACTCAACCAGCAGCAATACTACAGCAGCCTCCTCCAGCACCAGGCATGGCAGCGACCCAGCCGGGCGGAGGACAGGGCACAGGCTGCTGCTGTGTGCTCTCAGGGGTACCGTGAGATGGGAGCTCTCTGACAACAACTACTTCGGGCGGAGCAGAATCGAGGAATGCCTGCACATTTAGAGTACCTCAGCCCCTGCTCAAGACGCTAACAACACACCCAAGTGCCATCGCTGCAAACGACGCTGGCGAGGGCAGATGCCAGCCCGAGCGCGCTCCGATGGGACACATCCTGCCGCTCCCCGGGCACTGAAAGCCTCCGCCGCAAACGCTCCGGTTCCTACCGCCGCTCCGCGCCAAACACCCACGCCACGCACTGAGACCTGCTGTGCACGAACGCACACAGGCTGCGGTGAACTAAAGCCAAGCACCCGAGAGAAGCTGGCCCAGGCACCGCCGCCGGTTACTGCCATTAGGAGACTCGGGCTAAAATTATCGGCGTGTGAGCAGGCAGAGCCGACTGGCTTTAACGAACTGCTAATTAAATCGGAATCCTCTTAGCCTCTCTCTCTCTCTCGAGCTGAATGAAGCAGCGACTGCCACACCATAGTAGCTCATGCAAAACAGCTAGCGAACACCAGGCTCTGCTGGTAGGTCACCGGTAAGCAGGGGAATCTCCGGCGGGAGCCTGCCTGGCGCAGGCACACAGCAGGGATCGCAGCTGGCTGCTCGGTACCAGGCGGGATTTTTACGGACCTACCGTGCCTGGTTTCCTCCTCCCAGACATGAGAGCCTCCCCTCGCAAGCTCTAGGGCTGAACCGAAAACGAGGGAGCTAAATAATTCATCCCGCCAAGGGGGTGGAGGAAGCGGCCCGAGAAACCCCAAACAAAGCAGACGGAAGGAAACGAAAATCCCTCACCCTTTCGTGCCCCCTTCCCAACTCCTCTCGGCTCCTCCGTTTCCCATCGCTTTCACCGTTCTCCTCTGTGCGGCAGAGCAGCTCTGTTACGGCCTCTAACGGAAGGCGAACGGGACTAAGGAGAGAAGTATTTCCCAACCACGGCGGCAAACACCACCAGAGCCCATCTCCTGCCCGCCCGCTCCGCGCCGTAGGTGAACCCGCGGGGCCCGGAGCCCGCCCAGCCCCGGGGCAGGGATTCCCCCGCTGCGGCCGCGGGGCACGGTCGGCGGCTCGGGAAGGGTTCGCACGCCCGCGGGCCAGCGCAGTCGCATCGAGAAACGCCCTACGAAGCGGGGCCGCCGGCGAGAACGCAAACTTACTACGGCACCGCATCGGCGTCCCCAGCCAGGGCCCCGCGCCGCCCCTCCCCCCGGGACAGCCCCCCGCAGCCCAAGGGCCCGGCCGCAGCCC
>VWYK01026440.1:9810-25540 GCA_013399775.1 Semnornis frantzii | reverse complement strand
GCCTGTAGCATTGCTTTGGGTTGTTGTGACCCAAGTGCAGGACCTGGCATTTGGCATTGCTGAAGCTCATCCTATTAACATTGGGCCATGGATGCAACCTATCCAAATCTTTCTGTAGAGCCTCCCTACCCTCATGAAGATCAACACTCCCACCTAACTTGGTGTCATCTACAAACTTACTGATGACACACTTTGTGTCAGCTCAATCTTCCTTCCTCTTGCAGGAAGCTTGAAGCGAATGCATGAGGAGGATGAAGAACTTGGAACCATGCAAGTGGCAGCAGCACAGAATGGATGATACCTGAGGACAAATATCAGTTGTACTGCAAATTCCTGCCAAGAAAGGTGAAGAAAACTAGGAAAAAAAAAAAAAAAAAACAAAAAAAAAACACAAAAAAACCCAACAAACCCAACAAAAATTAAAGCAAAATGAACTCACACATACACACACACAGAGTATCTTTTCAATTACATGTTGCTTTCAGATGTAAATCTGCCTCTGCAACACACTAAGCATCATTTTTAAGATGTTGGACTTCTTGAATGACTAGATGGCACTGATTGTTTTACTCCTTTTTTACACTTTACAGTTTTATTCTAAACCAAGATTTTTTGGACTTGCAAAGAGGTATTATTGCAATAATGCACTTTTCATACTTGAAATTTCTTTATTTGTATGATATAAAGTTATTACTTTAAACAAAAATGCAAGCTGGGGGGAGGGGTTTGTTTATAAAGTTATTTGTGTAATTTATAACAAGAGACTTTAGTAAAGAAAAAGTTTGTTAAAACTCACCTTGTTCTCAGTATGTATCGTGGTGGTGCTTGTGGAAATGTGCTGCTGCTGGCAACTGAGCAACAGCAGAGCTCTCCTCAGTACTGAAGTCTTTACCTTCTCTTAAAGTCTCATTATCCACTGAATTTTTTTGAGACTGACACTGAGTCATGGAATCGTTTTGGCTGCAAAAGGCCTTTAGCATCATTCACTTCAACTATCATCTTAAGCAAGTCTGCTGCTAAACCATGTCCCTCAGCAACACATCTTCAACACCTCCAGGCATGGAGACACTACCACTTCCCTGGGGAACCTGTTCCAGGGCTTTGACAACCCTTTCAAAGAAGAAATTTCTCCTCATGTCTGACCTGGACCTCCCTTGGCACAACTTAAGGCCATTCCCTCTTGCCTTGTTCCTTGGGAGAAGAGACCAGCCCCCATCTCCCTCCAACTTCTTTCAGGGAGTCAGAGAGCAAGAAGGTCTCCCCTCAGCCTCTCTTACTCCAGGCTAAACAACCCAGTTTCCTCAACTACTCTTCACAAGACCACGTGAGACCCCTTTAAGACAAAATACTGTTCTAAAACTCTCACCTTGTTTTATACAAGTTAAAACTTAAGAGTCCTGATGAATTACTTAATGAAATAGTTGTGTGCTAAGCTTATACAGGCAGCAGGTACCACTTTTACATGCATCAAAACTGAATTCTTTTAGCTGGCATTAAAAAGCTACTTAGTAAATGGGTTGAGGAAACCAGTGTGGCCCATCTGTCTGCTAGCCTAGTGTGTCTTCAGACTGGTATTGAAAGAGTTGTTGCCTTCAAGACAATGGTTTGAGGTAAAAATTGGGTTAGTATTTGAAAACTGAGGCCTAATGTGCTACTGGCTTAGGAACAGGAACACAATGAAGTGGACCTATAGAACTCATCCAGTCCAACCTCCCTGCCAAAGCAGATTCCACACAGGAATGCATCCCAGGTGGGTTCAGAATCTTTCTAGAGAAGGAGACTCCACAACCTGTTTGAGCAGGCTGTTCCAGGGCTGTCACCCTCCCAGTAAAGACGTTTCTCCTCATGTTGAGGTGGAACTTTGTGTTACATCTCACACCCACTGTAGAAACCTAAATGATCCACCTCAGCATTTCTAAAGCATTAGTGTCAAGATCACACTTAATCTGCTTTAAAGTTTTCCAAGTGGGAGCTATCCAGGCAGTTTGTGCAGGTTTAATTCTTCCTTCTCAGCAGCTCAGTGATAACCACTGGTTGTGCAAGTACAACCTCTGCATCCCTGCTTTGTTTGCCAGCTCAGCCTGTTGCATCAAAGAGATGAGTGAAATGCTGTCTCCTCTAGAGCTCAGTGGTGAGTGAATGACAGCGCTTTAAGAAGAACTTTTGTGTGTCTCTGGGAGATCTGGGCTTGTAGTTTAAGATTACTTTCACAGGGAACAGGTGGGCTCAAAGGTCAGAGTACAGCTCTCTCCTGTACTCTGATCTCATAGAATCACAGAGTGGGTTGGGTTGGATTGGAAGACAACTTAAAGATCATCTAGTTCCAACACTGCTATGGGCAGGAACTCAATCTACTAGACCAGGTTGTTCAAAGCCCCATCCAGCCTGGCTTTGAACACTTCCAGGCTTGGAGCCTCCACAGTTTCTCTGAGTGACCTCTTCTAGCACCTCCACACACTCACAGGGAGGATTTTCCTCCTAATGTCTAATCTCAGTTGAGCTTCTTCCAGTTTGAAGCCATCACCTCTTGTCCTGTCAGTTTATGCCTTTGTACAAGTCCCCCTCCATCTCTCCTGCAGCCCCCTTCAAATGCTGAAAGGCTGCTCTAAGGTCTCCATGGAGCTTTCTCTTCTCTAGTCTGAACAGCTCCAACTCTCTCAGCCTGTCTTCACAGGAGAGATGCTCCAGCCCTCTGATAATCATCATGGTCCTCTGGACCTGCTCTAACAGTTCCATGTTGTTCTTTTGTTGGGTCTCCAGAGCTGGACACAGCACTGCAAGTGAGGTCTCACTAGAGCAGAGTAGGAGGTTGGTTGAGTGTCCACTGGCTTCTGTCATCCTCAAAATGGGCAACTTGTGCTGAGAGGGACCCTCTGAGGGCAAATACTTTGATTTTAAAGGCATGGATCTAAACAGTGAAGCCATTTTTGTTCTGGGGACCTCTTCTGATGCTGCCTTTCATTGGAGGATGGTCCAGAACCTTGTTTACCTTGTGGGAGTTTCTGCCTCACTTTGTGTATTCAAGGCAAGTTGACCACACCTGTGACTTGCTGATCTTTGCTTAGTCATTGATCCAATCTTTGCTTAGTTGCTGATCCTCTGCTATGTCTCCTCTGAAGCTCCTCAAGGTGTGCTGAGGGAAGTCTCAGCTCTTGGCCTTAAGTCAGGAAACCTGGGTGAGGTTTTATAGCCTCATAGTCCCTTCATGTGTGGATTGTGAAAGCATGAGGGGAGAGTTCACAGCTTCAGTGAAGCTTAACAAGAGTTTGGCAGCACTCCACTCCTGTCTTCTGCCTACATCAATGCAGTGAAGATCCTTCAGGAAAAAAAATCTCCAGGCCTTGACAGTGCTTTGGGGAAGAAATCTTTTCTGATGTCTAACCAAAACTCAACCCAGTATTTGAGGTGTGGCCTCACCTGTGCTGAGTACAGGGAGACAGTCATGGCCCTGCTCCTGCTGATCCAGGCCAGGATGCTGGTGGCCTTGCCCACCTGGGCACACTGCTGGCTCATGTTCAGGCTGAAGTCAATGAACACCTCCAGGTGGTTCTCTACCAGGCAGATTCCAGCTACTCTACCCCAAGCCTGGAGTGTTCATGAGGGTGACCTAACAATAGGACCCAGCACTTGGCCTTGTTGATCCTCAATCCACTGGCCTTGACNGGGAGGGAGCAGCCACAACCTCCCTGGGCAACCTGTGCCAGTGCCTCACCACCCTCACTGCAAACAACTTCCTCCTAACATCCACTTTCAATCTCCCCTCTGCCACTTCAAACCCATTGCCCCTTGTCCTGTCCTTACAAGACCTTGTCAATAGTCCCTCCCCAGCCTTCCTGTAGGCCCCTTCAGATACTGGAAGGCTACTCTAAGGTCTCCTGGAAGACTTCTGTTCTGCAGGCTGCACAGCCCCAACTCTCTCAGCCTGTCCTCACAGCAGAGCTGCTGCAGCCCTCAGCATCTTGGTGGCCTCCTCTGGACTGGCTCCAACACTTCCATGTCCTTCCTGTGCTGAGGCCTCCAGAACTGCACCCAGGACTCCAGATGGGGTCCGAGGAGAGCAGAACAAAGAGGCAGAATCCCCTCCCTTGCCCTGCTGCCCACACTGCTCTTGCTGCAGCCCAGCACATGGTTAGCTGTCACTGATGCTTTAGTTGGAATGCCTTCAGTTCAAGGAAAAGATGTGTGCCTGTTGTCTCCCACAGAACTCCAGCCTGTTGGGCTTCAGCTGACTGGCTCAGCGTGCTGTGCTGGTTTCATGGTTGCAGGCTTTGCTAACTGACTCTCTTTAGAAGAATGCTTCTGGAGCTCTTGGGAAATGCAGTCTGAGATGCCTCACCACTTCCCCACGAAGCTACCACAGGGCTGCAGTGGGGTCTGCGGATGTCTCTCTCTCTTGCACAGCTCATCAAATGCTCACAGCTACAAGCTGCTGCTGAAACAAGGTTGGGAACCAGGAAAAAAAAAGTGCATTAAATGGCTTTGTTTCAGCTCCCTTGGGAAGGGGGAAGAGATGAAACAGATGGAAGAAGAACACTCTTGATTCATCTAACTATCCCCTGCCAGAGAAGCTTGTTCATGTCTAGTCTGGTTCTGTTATCTCACCAGGGTCCTGCTGCTTCCCTAGGGAGACTGTTTCACAAACCAACAAGCTTCATGACTAATGATTTTCCACCAATCTTATGTTTTTCATGCCATTACCCCCTACAGTCATCCTGGTCTGTCTGCCTGCTGCTTGCAGATAACAGCCTCTTGGATCCTAAGGGATTCTGAGCTTAGTTTTCCTCATCTATCCACTAGTAAGCCTTTTATTGAAAACTTCTTGACATCTGTCCCACTTAGCTCACTGCCAGCAGGTATTTCAATTACTGTTTGCTTTCTGGAGTTAAATCAAAGGTGTTAAATTGCCATGGAGGAGCAGCACAGGTTTAATTTTCTCCCTTCTTCAGGTCCAAATATGAAGCTGTAGGACCCAGATCTTTAGAGGATCTACAGCTGTGTGTTAAAGTGCTGATGTTCCCTTTTCCAGCTTAGGAGAAACAAACTGAAGGAGCTGGAGACCTGCTGCTCAGCAGGGGAGAGCTGTTACCCTAAAAGGGAAATCCCAAGGAGGAGAAGCTGGAAGTTGTGTTATGGCTGATTTCTGGAATTCTGGGAGACCTTTTTTGTGGCCTGTCAGTACCAAAAGGGGCTGAGAAGAGTGATGGGGACAGACTTCTGAGCAGGCCCTTTTATGATTGGACAAAAGGTGACGGATTTAAACTAAAAGAGGGAGATTCAGAGTGGAGGAAGGAATATTTGACACTGAGGGTGATAAGACCCTGTCCCAGGTTCTCCAGAGAGTTGGTGAATGCCTTACCCCTGGAACTATTCCAGGTCAGGTTGGTTTGGGGCTGTGAGCAACCTGCTTTAGTTGCACATGCCCCTGCTGACTGCAGTGGGGTTGGATTAGATGGACCTTAGATGTCCTTTCCCACCCAAACTATTCCATGATTCTGACAGGATCCTTGGTTCTGTCTCCCCTAGGAGAAGGAGGTCTTGCTCTTTCCTGTTGAGGCAGCTGTACTGCAGATAAATGCAGGGCTTCACTTCTGGAGATGCTTGGAGTTATAGAATCATAGAATGGTAAGGCTGGAAGGGACCTCAAGGATCATCCAGTTCCACCCCCCTGCCATAGGCAGGGACACCTCCCACTAGCACAGGTCACTCAAGGCCTCCTCCAACCTGGCCTTGAACCCCTCCAGGGAGGGAGCAGCCACAACCTCCCTGGGCAACCTGTGCCAGTGTCTCAGCAATTGCTGCTACATGCTGAGGTTTGTGACCTTTTCCCAGTTCCTGTGAGCTGTGTCAGTTCAAAACACAGACACTTGTGTCCTGGGTGTTCTTCCAGCTGGCTGGGACATGCCTGAACCCACAGCAACATTTGTCTTGGGTAGTATCTGCTCAGCAGTATCTGCCCTGTAACCAGCCAGTTTCTGCCCTACAGCTCACTCCCACAACCCTCTCCTCGTGGAGAACTTACTCAGAGCCCAACCTTCCTCCAGGGCAGTTCCTGTCAGCTCAGGTGTGACACAGCCTGGTGGACACCTCTCCCATCAACCCAGAGCTGCTCTAACTGCCTTTTCCATCTGGGTCAGGCCTGCCAAGGTGGGAGTGTCACCTCTGGCACGGGACAAAGAGCTCCTCAGTTATGGAGATGCTGATGAGATGATTCCACTCAGCAGAGGCATTGTCATGCAGCCGTAAAAGCCAAAGCTTTCAGCCCAATTCATTTGGTTTACAATGATCTAAGCTGGGCACACAATCACCTGCTCCTCACTGCTTATCTTTTCCTTAACTCTTAATGAGAGCCTGAAGCTATTTAGATGATGGAGATACCACAGAACTCCAATAAACCACTTTCAGTCAGGGGAAGTTCAGAATTAATTAAGTACAGTGAAAAGCAAGAAATCCACCTCAGTTATATGAACCCATCGGAAATCAGTAGCTGATTTTATACAATCAGTTGAGGCTCAAGAGCCACTTGGATCTTCTGTCAGAAGCAGCTCAGCTCTAAGGGAGGCCTACAAGAAAGCTGGGGAGGGACTTTTAAGGCTGTCAGGTAGTGATAGGACTGGGGGGGAATGGAACCAAGCTAGAAATGGGGAGATTCAGATTGGATGTTAGGAAGTTCTTCAGCATGAGGGTGGTGAGAGTCTGGAAGGGGTTGCCCAGGAAGGTGGTAAAAGCCTCATCCCTGGAGGTGTTTAAGGCCAGGCTAGATGAGGCTCTGAACAGCCTGATCTAGTGTGAGGTGGCCCTGCCCATGGCAGGGGGTTGAAACTGGCTGATCCTTGTGGGCTCTTCCAACCCTGACTGATTCTATCTATAGACAGATAGGACTGTGTCCTGCCCCTGGCAGCTCAGGGCTTGTGTCCATGCTTGAACAATACAGCTGTTTGGATGCACATCTCTGGGGGCTGGAGTTTGTCCCTACAGACAAAAGCTCCACCATCAGAATGAGCCAAGACTGTCTGAAGTTAAAACTAGATTCACAGAGCCTCCTGCAAAGATGAAAACATGCAGCAAGCACCTGCTCAAACTCAAGAGAGCCTCACAAAGTGTCATTTTCAATGCAGGGAACAGAAAACAAAAGGTATTTGCATCAGGCGGTGCTGGAAGACACCAGGTCCATGCTGATTCTGGCTCCCCCCCACTATCACAATGCAGCAACGTGGAAACCAGACCAGAAATGTTTGACAGTTTTCATTTATTCAGCTTAAACAAAGATAATTTTTATTTCTCTTTAAAAAATAATCAATAAATAAACCAGACATCACCAAGGAAACACTAGAGTGAGCAGAGTACCATCAGTAGAACCCCCACCCCAGCTTAAAGTAGCTCTCCACAATGAAAGAACTTCTTGTAAGGCCCTGACTGGTCACCACAATCCAGACCTTCACCTCCTGATAATGCCCTATTCAGAGATGGAGCATTTGTCACTTGTCACACAAGACACCACTGTTGGAGCCCTGGCTTTGTACATTAAAGCACTTGCTGGCACTGGCAAAAGTGCTCAAATCCTGCATCCAGCCTCACAGCAAAGAGGGAGCCTTCAGGATGGACATTTCTCTGCTGGTTTGCAACACTGGTTGGGTATTTCTCTGCTGGTTTGGAGCTTGTGGCCCTCAGGAGAGCCAGTAGAGTGAGCTGCCTGGTGTTCTGTGAGGATGGATCCCTCGCTGCCCATCCCAGTCACATTCCCATGAAGCACAGGTCAATCCCTCTCGCAGTCAATCCCAGTAGAGCGAGCTGGCTCTGTGAAGATGGATCCCTCACTGCTCATCCCAACCACATTCCCATGGAGCACAGATCAATCCCACTCCAAACTGGGTGTATTCTCCCATCCAGCATCCCAGTTCTCCCATTACCTTTGCCCTGTTGCAAACCACAGCATCACAGAATCATTTAGCTTGGAAAAGTCCTTTGAGATTGCTTTGGGTTGGAAGGGACCTTTCAAGCCCATCTAATCCAACCATCCTCAAGTCAGCAGGGACATCTTTGGACATTAGGAAAAAAAATTTTCATGGAGAGTAGTCAGGCACTGGAAATGAGCAGCCCAGGGAGGTGGAGTCACCCACCCTGGATGTGTTTAAAGGCAGTTTGGATGTGGTGTTTAGGGATATGGTTTAAGGTGAATCTTGTAGAGCAGGGTTCTAGGTTGGACTTGGTGATCCTGAGGGGCTTTGCCAACTTGGATGTTTCTGGGATTCTGTGGTCTTCAACTAAAGCAAGTTGCTCAGAGCTCCAACCAACCTGGCCTGGAATGGTTCCAGGGATGGGAACCACTGGGATGTTCTTTAGTTAGGAAAAAAAACAACAAAACAAACAATTATCCTGAAAACAAAGTTATCAGCTAAAGTGCAGGAGCCCTGCAGCAAGGACACATCCAGTTGAAGACTCAGAAGGTCAGCTTTTAGCCTGTAAAGATTCACCTCTCCCTCAGAAACAGTGACAAATTCTGTTGTGGAAAGTTGTGCCTTTGAAAACTTCAGGTACATGAAGATTACCAGCACTTTTCAACCTAATTGAATCACTGGATCTCATGGAAAGAGCAGAACCAGAGCTGGTTCTACCAAAGTTAAGAAGCATTGTCCCTGCCTAAGCTACATCATCCTTCCACAGAGCCCAGACAGCACAACCATCCCATGGGCTGGACTTTGGCTACCAAGAAAAGAAGCCCAAACCTTTAGAAAAATACAATGTGAGAAAAGATTTGAGATAAAAATATAGACCTTTGGTTAAAAACCATCCCTTTAAGAGTCCTTTGTAACCAAAGTAGAACCAAAACAAGCTCCACTTAGACTAAGCAGTAGTGAAAATGAGTTCTAAGTGCCGATTGCCTAACACCAAGGACCCTTCTAGAACATCAGTGATTACTTTTTATCAGGATTTAGGCATTTGATGTTATTTATAGGGATCAATTAAACTTGCAGCAATAAACCAGAGGATTTTTTTTTTCCATGAAGAGGATGTTTGTAACATGAGCTTCTCCACCAACAGTCTGTACCAAGATAAAAGGCCTAAAGTTCTTAATTAAAGAACCGTTGAAACATATAATTCTCTTCAGACACCAAATAGCCAAACTTCTTGTAGAAATCCACATTTTTTGGCAGACATTCCAGGGTGATTTTGTAACAGTTCAGTCTCTTACTTAGCAGTGTTAGGGTGGAGATTAATCTGAACGAGAGAAAAGCAGCAGTTAAATGGAAGGATAGGACGGGTTCACATTTCAGTGGCTAAATACCAATGCTTTACAGCACTTCGCATTTTACTCCACTACACAGCAAGTTGCTGTTCCAAGAAAAGAACAAAAGTATCATAGAATCTTAGGTTGGATTGGGTTAGAAGGTTGTACCTAGTCCTAGCCAAATGCAGTCACATCTGCAACTAGAGCAGGTTGCACAGGGCCCCAAACAACCTCACCTAGAATGCTGCCAGGGATGGGACATCTCCCACCTCTCTGAGCAACCTGGGCCCACAGCATCAACCTTTCCTTCCTTCTCATTAGTCTGAACTCCCCTCTCAGTTTAAGCCATTGCTTCTTGTCCTGTCACAACAGGCCCTGCTCAAATGTCTGTCCCCAGCTTTCTGATCAGCTCCTTTAAGGACAGGAAGGCCATCAGAAGGTCTCCCTGGAGCCTTGTCTTCTCCAGGCTGAACAACCCCAACTCTCTTAGCCTGCCCTCAGAGCAGAAGGCTCCTCTGGCCCCACTCCAACAGGACCATGTTGCTGCTGTGCTGAAGACTCCAGAGCTGGCCTCAGCACTGCAGCTGGGGCCTCAGCAGAGTGGAGCAGAGGGGCAGAATCCCCTCCCTCCACCTGCTGCCCACACTGCTGGGCATCAGCCCAGAACACAGCTGGGGCTGGGCTGTGAGCACACAGTGCCAACTCATGCCCAGCTCTTCACCCACCAGCACCCCCAAGTCCTTCCCAGGATTGCTCTCCAGCCCTTCAACCCCCAGTCTGTGTTGACAGCAGGGGACTGGCCCAACCTAGATGTACCAGCACTTCACAGACCTCACATGACTGATACAAGAACCTCAGCTCTCACGCTGCCAGCTAGTGCTACCTTCTGGCTAAACTCCTTTAACACATCTGCCTCAGGAGGACCCACCCTGCAGAGATAAAATCCTGCTCTGTGAACTGCCTTTGCTCATAGCATAGTGAAGGAAGAGAAACCAGCTGATGAATGACAAAGGTGATGAAATACTCACAGTTTACCAAGCTGCCTTCCTCTGCACTCCCTGCTTACTACAACGTCTTCTATCCTTCCCCTCTGTGAAAACAGAGAGGTGTTAGTCAAACAGAGCACTGTTATGTGACCTTCTGCCCCAACTTTCACCCTTGGATTTTCTCTTTCTATTCAGCTCCAGTTCCTCCAGTGGTCTGCACACAGTGTTGACAGTGGTAACCCTCCACTTCCAACAGCCAGCAGGAACTGCAGTCCCACCTCAGCTCTTCCCTGCCAAGGGGTTTGTATCTCTCCGGCTCACTGTTTTCACACATCTAGCTGGGACTCCACACCAGCAAGATCCTCAGCCATCTGCTTCACCAGAACCATGTCTGCCTAGGCCTGGGAGGACAGGACAGCCTCAAACTGCTCATTTTCCTCAAGAAAAGCCAAAGCTTCCTTTTTACTCTTTAGCTGAGCACCCAAGGATGGGAGATGCTTTCCAAGTGCCCCTCGTAAGGTACCTCACCACACAGTAACACATCAAAACAATGTGCCAGGGGAGAGGATCTTTATCCTGCAGGGAGAGAATTTACCTTTGCACAGGAGTGAGTGAACTTGTGTTCTATCACCAGTGTTGCTGTAGCAACAATCTGGCCAAGGTTGGTGTCTTCCACGACGGTAATGTAGTAATCTCCAGATCTCTTCATGTGCTCAAAGGTTTCTGTGGGAGCAGACAGAGAGCAGAGTGTCAACATCAATCTCAGATGAAACTGATGTCCAACACTTGGAACAGGTTCCAAATGCCTATCACTTGCACAGGGTTCAGCAAGAAAAAAAAGAAGCTTCTCTCCTACAAAGTCAGGAGTTGAAGTCATTCAGCCTTGAGAACAGAAAGCTCCAAGGGGACTTTCTGGTGGCCCTGCAGTACCTGAAAGGGGCCTATAAGAAAGGTGGGGAGGGACTTTTTACAAGGGCTTGTAGCCCTAGGACAAGGGGGAGTGGTTTTAAACTAGAGAAAGGTAGATTTAGACTGGACATTGGGAAGAAGTCCTTTACTATGAAGATGGTGGAATACTGGGACAGTGTGGAGGCCCCATCCCTGGGAGCATTCAAAGTCAGACTTGCTGGGGCTCTGAGCAACCTGATGTAGTTGCAGATGTCCTTATTGTGACTTTATTGTGGCCTTTCAGTATCTTAAGGGGGCCTACAAGAAAGCATNGTGATAGGACTGGGGGGAATGGAACCAAGCTGGAAACAGGGAGATTCAGACTGGATGTTAGGAAGAAGTTCTCCAGCATGAGGGTGGTGAGAGCCTGGAACAGGTTGCCCAGGGAGGTGGTGGAAGCCTCATCCCTGGAGGTGTTTAAGGCCAGGCTGGATCAGGCTGTAGACAGCCTGAGCTAGTGTGAGGTGTCCCTGATCATGGCATGGGGGCTGGAACTAGATGATCCTTGTAGTCCCTTCCAACCCTGACTGACTCTGTCAGTAAGCAGTGATTACTGCTTACTCCAGTGGGGTTGGACTAGATGACCTCCAGAGGCCCCTTCCAACCCTGTGCATTCTGTGATTCTGTAATTTTTTGAAAATCCTGGAAGCTGAAAGTACCAGAGACAGACCAAGCAGACAGGAGAAGGAAAAAGCAGAAATTAAACAAAATCCTCTTCCTCAGCTGCCAAGAGAAGCCTCCACTCCCAGAGTCCCACCAGATGGGCACTATGACAATGCTGCCACCACTCCCAAGCCATCTTAAATCTCAGATGAACCAGTGAAGGAAGCTCAGGATGCTGTGGAGCAATGGTCAGAAGCCTCTGCCTCACTACAAGTGCTGCAATAACTCAACCAGAACAAGTCCTCACCCCTCTGCCAGGTACCTAAAGCTCAGCCTCAGAAGCAGGAATACAATTCAGGCCTGTCCCAGCCAAGACACCCTCCAGGATACCTCAACTGGATTCAACCTAAGTGCCAGAGGCTGCCTCAGGGGAGCTGAGCTAATAAATGCCTCTGGCATCAGGCAATCAGGAGACTCACAGCCAAGCAGCTTTGCCATCAGTATCCTCTTGTTCCAAACAACCACTATGGAAATGCCAAGAAATTATGATCTACTCACTGATGAACTGCTCTGGGCTTGCAACTCCAGTTTCAGTCAGCTGACCCAGAACCTTAAAAAAGCCTGTTGTTAAAGAAGAGGGGGAGAAACAAACATCAGTGAAGGACAGACACACACAATTAGCTCCAAAGGGCACAGATGGCTGGCTGGAGACAACATCCCCTTGGGCAGCAGGACCTCTGTACTCAGCACTGGTGAGGTCACACCTTCAATACTGTGTTGTTTTGGGCCCCTCACTCCAAAGAGGACATTGAGGTGTTGGGGAGTGGGTCCAGAGAAGTATAGAAAAGCTGGTGAAGGGTCTGGAGTACAGGTCTTCTGAGGACCA
Source organism: Semnornis frantzii (assembly GCA_013399775.1). Lineage (NCBI taxonomy): Eukaryota > Metazoa > Chordata > Aves > Piciformes > Ramphastidae > Semnornis > Semnornis frantzii. Next base: position 12,891 of record VWYK01026440.1, on the reverse strand, counting down.
GCTGAGGGAACTGAGGTTGTTCAGCCTGGAGAAAAGGAGGCTGAGGGGAGACCTCACTGCTCTCTGCAACTCCCTGAAAGGAGGCTGGAGTGAGGTGGGGATCAGTCTTGTCTCACAAGGGATAAGACAAGAGGAAACTGTCTCAAAGTTGTGCCAGGGGAGGTAACCTGGGTAACCTGCTCTGAATGACCCTGCTGTAGCAGGAGCATTGAACTAGATGATCTCCAGAGGCCCCTTCCAACCCTCAGCAGTCTGTGAATGTGTGAAAATGAGCAACCCTAATCTATGTGGAGATCTTGTAGAAATACATTTCATCTTACTGTAAGGCTCACAGAGCACTGGCACAGGCTCCCCAGACAGGTTGTGGGGTCTCCTTCTCTGGAGCCTTTCAAAGCCTGTCTGGATGTGTTCCTGTGTGACCTGAGCTAGGCTGCATGGTCCTGCTCTGGCAGGAGGGTTGGACTGGATGATCAGTTTTGGGTCCCTTCCAACCCCTGACACCCTGGGATCCAGTTCAGCACCCAGCTTTTCTTTGAGCTACCTCGATTCAAGTCAGCAGTGCAAAGTGGTCTCAAAACTAGGCCATCTCCTGGATCCAATGGAGAAATAGCAGGAGAAAATGTTGTGGTGTTCTGGCTCCAGTCAAGCTCGTGCAGGATATTTGGGTCAAACATCGGCGTGTCATCAGGCATCGTGGTTGCAACAGGCATCATGGCTGCAAACAGGTGTCCTGGAACAGAAACACACAGGTAAGGGACATTGTGGGTTGCTTTTGGTTCAGTGTGCTGTCTCCTCTGGGTATATTACACCATGTGATGTTCCTCAGGGATGTAAAGAAAAGGGAATGAGACTTTATCTGCAGTTGGAGCTCCTCAACCTTCAGCGGACAGTTAAAACACAGAGTGTACACTGTTTCCCCCTCCCTGCTCAAGCAGCATGGGCAGCCTGTGGAAGTAGGGGATTCTGCCCCTCTGATGCACTCTGCTGAGACCCCACCTCCAGTGCTGGGGGCAGCTCTGGAGCCCCCAACACAGGAGAGACGTGGACATGTTGGAGTGGGGCCAGAGGGGGCCACAGAAATGATAGGAAGGGTGGAAGGCCTTCTGCTGTGAGGCCAGGCTGAGAGTTGGGGTTGTTCAACCTGGACAAGAGAAGGCTTCAGACAGACCTTAGAGCAGCCTTCAGTATTTAAAGGGGGCTACAGGTGAGCTGCTTGGAGACTTTTCACAAAGTGACAGGACAAGGGGTGATAGGTTCAGACTGGAAGATGATCAATTTCAGATTAGACATTAGGAAGAAACTCTTCCCCACAAGGGTGGTGAGATACTGGAACAGGTTGCCCAGAAAAGCTGTGGAGGTTCCAAGCCTAGAAGTGTTTAAAGCCAGGTTGGATGAGGCCTTCAGCAACCTGGTTTAGTAAGAGGTGTCCCTGCCCATGGCAGCAGGGTTGGAACTAGATGATCTTTAGAGACCCTTCTAACTCAAACCATTCTGTGATTCTATGGTCTGAAGTCAACACCTCTGGCACTTGTGTTCACCTGGGAAGTTCTTTCTTGGAAAAGAAACAACCCAGGTAAGACACTGACCCATCCAGCCCTCTGAAAAAGGAAGCATTTTGCTCTCTCAGAGTTCACTGAGTACAGAGGAGATGATTTCCATCAGTGTTCTATTCAAACCTGGTCACAGGCATAGTACAGGGTGTTGTCAAGCAGGCCCATCACACAAATACTTCATGTCTCAATCCAGAACCACCCCATCACACAGATGAAATGCCAGGTGATCCAGCAGCCTGCACTGCCTGTCTTGTGTCTGCTCAGGGTATTTACACAGCCTGATGCCACCTCGCAGCTGTGAAGCACAGCCCCTGACTGTCCATTAACTGGGTGAACACTGAACTGCCAAGATGACAGACTCCTGTTAATGATTAAAGAGTTTTGGGAATTGTGTGTTATCTGGAATCAGGGATAAGAGGAAGTAATGAGATACATTTCCCTACTTGCGAGGTAACAGGAACTAATTCTTGGTTTGTCACCTTGGGAATACCTGTTTGGGTTTCTGGTGTGAACAGAGCATTTCATGGGAACTTCTCCTGAGGCTAAGTCCTTTACTCATATTCAGATTGACTTAGCTTCACCATAAAAGTTATGGTAGTCTGATCCTGTTGGACAGGCCAAATAAAAATCAGGAAGAAAAACGTCTTTGAGATCAATGCTTTTCAAAATAAAACATGTCACAGCTTTATTAAGCTGCAGAGGATGTGAGCTATGAAGCACCTCAGCACAACTGCAGCCCTCAAGGCTTCAAAGCTGAAGGTGGTTCTGGGAACCCAACTGAAAAAAGCTCCTTAAAAAAAACCCAGAAAACCAAAATAACCAGAAAATATTTTTTCAGGCCACCTGCTGGTATCTACTTGCCTTAAAAATCCTCATTCTCATCTCAACCTTGCACAGAAAAGTAAAACCCAAAGCTGTCAGAGCAAATAAACAGCAGCACTGGTTCTTACCCACCATGAATTTTCACGATGAAAAAGCAGGGAGAATGAAGTGCAAAGAAAATAGAATTCCACAGATAGGAGAGTCAGAAGTGAGAATCCAGGTCTCTTGAATCCCAATCCTGAGCTTTAGCCATCAGACCACAACAGTTTATGGAGCCCATTAGTTATGTCTCTGCTAAGCAAAAGTGAAGCCTCTCTGGTTTCAGCAACACATTTGGCATCTCTTTTCCTGTATCTTAATTATTCTAACAATCTCATCACCCTGTCCCCTGACAACACCTTCCTAGAATTCCCAAGTGTCCATAACAATATTCAGTTTATGTTCTGTGCAGGCTAAATCTAATCGATTTCAGCTCAGGGTTACAGAACACCAAGCACACACAGCAGCAGGAAAGCACACAAAGGAAATAAAATTGTTGATGCACTTGGAGCAGTTATTGACTCATTTTTAATAAGAGTTATTTCTCAAACTACATCTGTCACAGCTGGAGCAGGAAGAAGTTTCATGCATTTCCTGGAATGAGGAATAGGACTTGCTCAATAATAAAAAATAATAATAATTAAAAAAAAAAAAAACAAAAAACAAA
>VWYK01026439.1:831-11242 GCA_013399775.1 Semnornis frantzii | reverse complement strand
GGAACTACTTGAAAGAGTCCAATACNCAGAACCTCAAAGATGCTGAAGGGGCGGAACATCTCCCTTGTGAAGAAAGGTGTAGGGAGCTGGGTCTCTTTAGCTTGGAGAAAAGGAGACTGAGGTGTGACCTTTTTCATGTTTATAAAGATGTGAAGGGTGAGTGACAAGAGGACTGAGCCAGGTTCTTCTCAGTCATGTCCAATGATTGGACAAGGGGTGCAAGCTGGAGCATAGGAGGTTCTATGCGAACATAAGGAAAAACTTTTTCACTGTGACAGTGACAGAGCCCTGGAACAGGCTACCCGTAGAGGTTGTGGAGTCTCCTCTAGAGACATTTCAAATCTGCCTGGATGTGTTCCTGTGTGACCTGCTTTAGGTGATCCTACTCTAGCATGGGGGTTGGACTGGATGGTCTTGCAACCTCCCTTCCATCCCCTAACATTTTCTGATTTTGTGGTTCTGTGACATTCTCTAGACATTTTATAACTTCTACCCACCATGGAAAACTTTACTAAACATGAATGAAAACTGCTGTTTGGAGGCCAGAGGAGCAGGTCTGTCAGAATATTCCTTATTTGAATCTTGCTTGGTATGATTAAGGCAGGCGATGATGCTTATGTTAGAAGCTCTCTGGATAGAAACAAGAAACTTGGAGGATGGGGAAGCAAGAGATCCTGAGGTGGTAAGATGCAAAGAACCTTTCAGCTTCTTCCTTACCTCACCAGTCAATTTCCTTACGTTATCTGAGAGCTAGTGACTGTTGTGCTCTGTCATACAATTCTTTAGCAGGCCTTTGACTTCCACTGGCACATTGAAGGGCTGAAATAATTCATGTTGTCCTTATGACCTTTTGTTGACTTTTCTGTCTTCTTCACCTTGGAAAAGTGTCTGTTCTTCCACTGGATAATCTTAGACCAGTACAATGGTTAGGACTGCTAATGGGAACCTGAAAAGAGAGGAAGCAATTACAAGCTCAAAAATCATGTAAAAAACTCCCAACAAAACCAGAGAAAAGCAAACAAATCAACAAACCCCAAAAAACTTGCCAAAAAATGGGGCTGAAGTATGTTTGACCAGTGCATATAAGCATCAACAGGAGACTAACCACCTCACAGGACACTAAAAATACTGCAAATGCTGTGTGATTAAACATGTGCGACAAAGAAGGTATGGCCTAAAAAGACTGTTGGGGTTTAACCTCAGCTAGCGGCTAACCCCACACAGCCATTGGTTCACTCCCCAGACCGTGCTAGCACAGGGTGAAGAATTGGAAAAGTAAAAGCAATAAAAGTTGTGGATTGGGAAAAAGGCAGTTTAATAGGTAAATCAGAAGCTGTTTGCACAACAAAAGCAAAACGAGGAGTTAATTCAGCAGTTCCCATTGCAGGCCAGTGTTCAGCCATCTTCAGGAAAGCAGAACAGCATCACGAGTGAAGATTGCTTGGGAAGACCAGCACCATCTCTTTGAGTGTTCCCTCTTTTCCTTCTCCCAGAGCATGATGTCGCATGGTATAGGATATCCCTTTGGTCAGCTGGGGTCTGCTGTTCTGGCTGTGTCCCTTCTCAAATTCTTATGCACCCCCAGCCTACTCACTTGGTGAATGGGGTGAAAAGCAGAAAAGGCCTTGACTCTGTGGGAGTACTGCCCAACAATAACAAAAACATCTCTGTATTGTGGATGATGGTTTCAGCACTTATGTAAAGCATGGTCAATATTAGCTACTGTGAACAAAATTAACTCTCTCCCAACCACAACCAGCACAGCGATGTTGCTAACTGGAGTAAAGTTCTCACTGGAAGAGTGATTTTGTTTGATTTAGGACTGTTGGTGCAGGAAATTCCCAAAATAACTTCATGTGCGTACCCCTTGGATAATTTGTGAGCTCTAAAGAGTGTTTGAGTAAATGTGCACAATAAAGCAAAGCACAGCTTAGAGTATTAGGGAAAATAGGGTGTACAGTTAAGTGAGATTGTAACAGTGGATTGATATCCCAGAACAGTAACAGTGCTTTTAAGTGGAAATCCTGACAAACTGCTTTTCTACATCTACTAAGTGTCCAGTTACCTGGTGTTGGCTGCAGGAATAGACAAGTTTTCTTTAATCCTGAAAATCTTTTGAAATTGAGGTAATTATCCATTAACAGAAGACTGACTTGGCAATGGAATTGTAAGAATTAGTTTCAATGATTTTTTCCTACCTCAAGTTTTGTCTTGAGTACTGTACCCTTTCAGGGACTTTCTAAAAGGAGTGTTGGAATCTTTTCAGAATCTGGAGTCCCAGCAGTGAGCTTTCTGAATGTGTAAACCAGGAATGCATCAGTATCACTTAATGTCAGTTTTGATCATGGCTACTTTAATAGAGTATCTTTAAGAATTATTTTAAAATTAAATTTATCTTCCTCATTCTATTCCCTTGGAGACATCTGAATTATAACTACTGGACTTCTTGATTCAGGGACATGCTTTCGTGTTTTCATTAATTTTCCGGCATCATTTGCAAGGTCGTTTTGAATCCTCTGGTGCTCATTTATATATATTTTTTTTCCTCTACATTTGGAACTACTGTATTTTTCCTGTCTGTAATCTTATAGATTAATATGAAATTAAAAATAGTCCACACAACTACAAAGAACTGTTGCACAGCAACAGGTGTTATTTGTTGTGTGTAGATAATGTGAGAGGAAATTTAACCCCTTTTTCCCCAAGGGACCTTCTTCATGTTATTTGGTTTTTATTCCTGAATAGCTCTTCATGTCTGTATTCAGCAAGTTATTGGAGTACTTGAAAGTGAACACTTGTGGTAGAGGGCAGTTTGTACGTTAAAATTTCAGCACAGGTAAGCTTTCTAACAGCATGACAAAACTATCACACTCAGTGTCCCTTTCACTTGTGTAGTTCATCTCATAGCAAAAACTTTTGCCAGATGTGAATCACTACAAACATTGTGTTGAATTTAGCACAGCCTGATTCAGGGCTTCAGAATGACACAGTTATTTTCCCTTTCTGCTGCTCATGGTCACTTAAACATTTCTGCAGTACTGTTGGAAAAATTGCAGATGTGGAACTCCAGGCATTAAGTGCACATTAAACTTATGTATGCAAAGCAATTCTTATACGCTGTAATGGCAAACTACATCTTATGTTTCATCTATTTAAATGGTTTATTTCTCCTATTCACCTTCTAGCTGATGAGAGAAATAGGAAAATATACTTGAGTTAAATAGAATATTTTGGCCGTAGCCATATTTTACTATTTTCCTCCTCCTCCCCAGCTCAGTTTTTGGATCTTTCCAAATAAAAAAGAATCTTTTACATGTTGTTTTCATCATAGAGATTAAATGAATGTCAGATCTTCTTCCTCATGTGCATCTCTGAAGAGCATATTATTACAGGTTAGATAACTGGTTTTTTATAATGAGGTCTGTGCAGTAGTTCCAGACAGTAATGACAGTTGTAGGTTGGTGTTTTTGGGTGTGGTGAATTGAACTTTGCTGGCAACCAGATGCCCACCCAACCAGGCTCTCACTTTGCTCCTTCAGTAGGATAAGGGACAAAACTGAGATGAAGAAGTTTGCAGATAAAGATGAATGCAGAGAGATTGCTTGCCAATTACCATCATGGGCAAAAGAGTCATGAAGCGGGGAAAATTTAATTTCTTGCCAATTAAAACACAGCTAGATGGTGAGAACAAAAGAAAAAGACTTTCTCTAGAATGGAAGTTTTACAGGCATAAGAAAATCAAATTCAGAGGTGCTGTTTATTTAAGATCTTCATAATGAGCTTGTAATCTTCTAATTTATTATGGTGTTATAGATCATAGAATCATTGAATGGTTTGGTTTGGAAGTGACCTCCAAAATTTATCTAGTCCAACACCCTTGCTGACTGCAGGGACATGCTCCACTAGATCAGGCTGCTCAGAGGCTTGTTGAACCTGACCTTGAATATCTTCAGGGATGGGGCCTCAACTGCCTCCCCGAGCAACCTATTCCAGCGTTCCACCAACCTCACAGTAAAGAACTTGTCCTAAATATCTAATCTAGATCTACTCTAATTTCAAACCATTGCCCCTCATCCTATCAGTACAAGCCTTTGCAAACAGCCTCTGCAGCCTTCTTGTAGGCCCCCTTCAGGTACTGGAAAGCAGCTGTTAGGTGTCCCTGCAGCCTTCTTTTCTCTAGGCTGAAACAACCCCAGCTCCCTCAGTCTATCCTCATAGCAGAGGTGTTCCAGACTCCCNTGTTGAACCTCATGAAGTTCAGTTGGGCCCACTCCTCCAAATTGTTTAGGTCCTTCTGGGTGGCAACCCGTCCCTTGAACATATCTACAGCACCACTCAGCTTGGTGTCATCTGACCATCACTGTTGATTTGGACAAAAGTTGTTCTTTTTGAGCTGTATGTAAATTGATTTCAGTGAGACTTAGGCTGGAGGGTTGGGCAAGGAGAAATTAAATGAAATTTGACAAGTGTAGAGTCCTGCACCTGGGAAAGAACAACCCCAGGTATCAGCATAGTTTGAGGACTGAGCTGTTAGAAGGCAGCAAAGGGGAAAGGGATCTGAGGATCCTGGCTGATGGAAGGTTGACCATGAGCCAGCAATGTGCTCTTGTGGCCAGGAGAGCCAATGCCATTCCGGGGTGTATTAAAAGGGACCTGGTTAGTAGGTCAAGGGAGGTTCACCTGCTCCTCTGCTCTGCCCTGGTGAGGCCATGTCTGGAGTGCTGTGTCCAGTTCTGGGCCCCCAGTTCAAGAGGAACATAGAACTACTTGAGATAGTCCAGTGCAGGACCACAAAGATGATTAAGGGAATGGAGCATCTCTTTTATGAGGAGAGACTGATGGAGCTGGGGCTCTTTAGCTTGCAGAAGAGGAGATTTCATCGATGTTTATAAATATGTAAAGGCTGAGTACCAAGAGGATGGATCCAGGCTCTTCTCAGTGATGCCCAATGGCAGGACAAGAGGCAATGGGTGGAAGTTGAGACACAGGAAGTTTCATGTAAACATGAGGACTAATTTTTTTCCCTGCGAGGAAGACAGAACACTGAAACAGGCTGCCCATGGGAGTTGTGGAGTTTCCCTCTCTGGAAATATTCAAAACCCACCTGGACGCATTCCTGTGTGATCTGGTATAGGTGATCCTGCTCTGGCAGGGAGGTTGGACTAGATGATGTTTTGAGACCCCTTCCAGTCCCTGACATTCTGCGGTTCTGTGATTTCATAATTCTAAATGAAAATGAACATTACACTGATCTAGAGCAGCTTAAAATGGTTTTCATTATGTTTGTTCTTGAATTGCTAATAGATAGAGGACTCATTGGCATGTTGGCAAGAAATGAAAATCCAAACTACTTTTACAGCTTTACATGAGATTTAGGGAAAAAAAAATCACACCAAAGCAAAAAAAACCCATTTGTTGTTATTAAAAGTCTCTGGGTCGCTTCAAATTGTTGGTACAGTGATAGAAAGAAAATAAATAAAACAGTGTGTCTGTGTTTTTATGTTACCAAATGATTGGATTTAATGCTGTTTCCTGTTTGACCTCTTGCCTGCTCTCTCTGCTCTAGTCTCTCTTGCCTCTCCATTATCTGTGAATTTATTTCCATGCACATATCTTCTAATGAAAGAAATCTAATCGCAGTCAGCATACAGCCTTGAATATAAATAGGATAGAGCTTATAATGTGGTGCTCTGTGAAATAACTATGACCATCATTTCATCTATTTTGTATGTTTGGTAGCTGGGCAAAAAAAGTGCAACTTGCATTGTCGGAGAGAAAAAACAACCAGTCAAGTGTCCTGTGCTAAATGTGCATCCCAGTTTTTAAAGGTCTCTCCTTCCATTGCCTTCAGAATGGCTTTTAGTAGACTTGTAAGGTTCAACCTTCACAGCCGCTGGTGAGTGATAGGTGATGTGATACACCCACTCAATGCTATGCTTCTTGGCCCAAATGTCTATAAGGTTGTTTGGAAAATTAATTCCATTATCTGACTCACTTCTTTCTGGGGTGTCATGTTACCATAAGACTTGTTTTTCAAGGCCTAGGATGGTATTCTGAGTGGTGGCATGGAGCACTGAATGTGTTTCCAGCCGTCCAGTGGTTTCTTTAACCATTGAAAGCAAACGGTGTTTGCGTTGGCAGGTTTGTGGCAGTGATGGAATCTGTCAGGCTTACCTATATTTATATTTGAGCCATCGTTCCCCACACCACAGTGTCTTGGCCTGTTTGGTTGCAGCACGCATTCCAGGCTCATGAATAATAACCTGTGCAATGGTGTCCATGGTTAAGCTCACCCCTTCACCTTGAACCCATCTGTATGTCACATCCCTTCCTCCATGGTCTGAGCTACTGTGGGCCCACCAAGCTAGAAAGAACTCATTATTATGTTGCCAGTCTAGATCTGCTTTAATCTTAGCAGCTTGATCTACCTGCTAGTAAATCAAGCCTTTTCCTGTCATACAGCGAGCATGATGTGAACTTGGTGTAGCATATACAATTCAGCTTGCTCTGTTACTCTGTGCCACTGGGGTGGTGGGGTAGCCCCATCCTCCTATCATCTGTTACTTGTCCCTTCTAGTGGGGCCAGTCAACTTTAACCAAGAAACAGTAACAAAATCAGTCTCTGGTTGCTGCTTGCCATATTAACTATCTCTGCTTGAATCTATGTAACTCAATCTAACCATTCCCCTTCTAACCTGTCAGCTTCTCTGCATCACATCAGAACATAAGCCTTCTGAGATAAAGGAGAGGTTGGGAAGAAGGAGGGGAGTTAGTTCAGAGCCCTCCTGAGCGGTTCTGCTGTTTGGGAGGGATTTCAAATTTCTTTATTACTTTTAACTTGTATATAGTTGAAAATATCTGTATATATTGTGTATATACGCTTGTAAATTTGTGGCACACTAAATATAGCTTCATCCTTCACTTCCAACTGGCTGAGTTAGTCTGGTGAATGGTAGGGGAGGAAGCTTGCAAACCGCCGTTATTAACAATATAGAGTAGATCTCATCTGGGTATCAAGTTTTTGGGGGTTTTCTTCCTTCAAAGGCTTTTGAGTAGTTTATTGTTAAAAATCCAGACACTGGCTTCTCTACATGCTTAAGGCACTGTTGGGCACAGCAGTGATGTGATTAGAAAAATGATGTTTTTATATTCCTCAGTGGAAACTTTAAGTTTGAATGGTAGGCATTTTTGAATGAGTGCTTTGATTTTAATGCTTTTCTTGTAGTTCTAAAACTGTGTTTACAGTGGCTACGTGTGATACCATGATTTAAAATAACAGATAAGAGGTGAAGAAATTGTCACCTAACCAAAATGTCACAAAGCACATATTTCTTTCTAATTAGGGAGAAAAGCTGCTAGATACTCTTACTGTGGCATTGTGGTCCCAAAGTAGAGTTGCTGCAATATAACATTTTTCCCCCTGTATTTAAAAATCCATCTTTTCTTTTTGCTTCAGTATCACCAGCAACATTCAAAAGAGTGTCTGGCTTAAACTTACAACCTGAGGCCTTAGAGTTAAAGATAAATTTTGGCTGTTTGGTACTTACTAGTTCTGTGAATTTGTATGGTTATGAATACTCTCTCATGAACACTGATACTATTTTCCCAGTTTGTGAAGCTACTGTTTTTTTCCTCTGTGACTGTCAAAATAAGTATTATTCAGGGGTATAAAGAGGATGCATATAAACCCATGTGTAGATTTGCTTCATGTGTCTCTTACCTAGCATTGCCTTGCATACCAGTCTGAACCCCTGTAATGATTGGAGGCTGGACCAGCTGGCCTGATGGCTCCCTGTGAAGGAAGCAGCATGGAAAGGTGACACACACCTGCCCCTGGCCATGGTGCTGCTGCACAGTCTGAGGAAAACCAGCCCTGGGAGAGGCAGCTCCATGGGTGCTTTATGTTCTCTTGTATCCTAAATGTAGACATGGGAAGACACTGCACAGTAATCCTGCAATGGTTTCTGATGTAGATGAACCTTGAAAACATGTTCTGAAATACTGCTTTGTAAGGCTAAGCTTCTTTGCCTTATGCTCTGGTCTGGTACTGTAGAAGTTTGTCCAAAATAGACCACTCTCACTCCTGTCCTTCCTCTACAAGAATTTACTGACAGCAATACAAATGCTTAGTACAAAACTTGCATCTTAGTTTAGTAAAATGGTCTGGTTTTCTACATTTAAACTTGAAAACCTCAAAATAACCAAACTATAAAATGACAAGGGGAAAAAATAGTAACATAAAATACAAAAGAAGTTAAACCCAGAATCTATCATGAAGTATCTCAGCAGGTAAATAGGAATTTATAGAACTTGGGTATAAAATACATTCTCTTCATGTAACTATTTTCAAACACAGTTGGCAAAGAATTAACTTTCTATGAGTTAACAAAATTTGCAGAATTTTTGTGGTATGACTTTTTGTTCCTTTCCTAATTTTTGATATCCCCTTGTTAATGAACTGGAATTCTTACCAACCTCAGTTGCTGAGGGATGTTTCACAGCAAGCTGATTTCTTCCCTTCAGGGCGCACAGGAAGAAATTTAATAATTTAGATTTTTCTCTCTCTCAGAGTAACTTCCCAGCCACCCTGGGCTTCACTCCCAGACTCCCTCCAGTTCCATCCTCAAGGGTTATATTTGTCCTCAAGGCTCCTAAATTCAGTTAGCTAACATGTGTTAGAGCAATTACCAAGACAAGACAGCTTGGTTTCAATTCGTGTTAGCATCTCATGTTCAGCCTTGGACTTCAACACAAAAAATAATTTTAGAACTTGAGTTGTAAGAACTTTTTCCTGATAACAAAGGGAGAATTACAGCAATCGGTCTTTATGGAGGGTTTAATCGCAGGCTTTTCCTTCTTGTGGCTTTAGTTGACTTCTGCTACTACTCTAGAATATTGTTCTTGGTCTGAATTTATAATACACCTCAATTTAAAAGGAGGAGGAAGATCAAAGGGCAATGCTAGCCTATAGGACATGATTTTAGGTGAAAGAAAAATAATTTACAGATCAGCAGTTGAGTCTATATTGAACCAGACCAGTAATCAGGCATTGTTACTAATTGGAAAGCATCACTCTATTCTCATAATCTTAGTCTGAATGTAAGTGGGTTTGGAGTTGTTTTCATGCTGACAGGGGATAATGAGCCTTTACACACACAGCTTTGAAACAGCAGATTTGTAAACAGGCTGTGATGGAAGCTGTGATGTAAGGTAATAAAATCAGTAATGGTAATATTTGAACCCTCATTTTCTAAACTACTCTTTTTTTTCCTCAGTTATGAAATTTGAAAAGGATTTGAGACAGATCCCAAAACAATTTTCCCCCCCCCTTGACTTCAGTGTCTTCACAAAATGCTTACTTTCCTATTTGAAATGAAAATACGCACTGTACACAAAAGGGATATGACACTTACCATGATTTTAATTTTGCTAGAGAAGGAGGACTCGAGGACTTTCACCCTCTTACCACAAATTCCATTCCCATCTACATAATATTTGATTTATCTATGAATTTTGGCTTATGACGGGACAGAATATTGCTTGAGGTGCAAGAGGAAATACTAGAGAGTCCACCCGTGAAGTGATCTTAGAGTAAACATTGAATGCCACAAGTTTTTGTTAAATTAAACCTGTGGATTTCACACATAAAGAGCAAGCAGGCTTTTTGTCTGCCCTGCTTCCTCCACACTTTGAGTCTTTTAGTTAAACCTTGAAGTAGTTTGGTACTTTGGATTTGGACACTGTTTTGGCAAATCAAGTGACTCTGTCACAGCTTCTTTTTAAAACCTGTTACACACAGTTACAGGTTACCAAAAACAAGTTGTGCACCCCTTGCTTCTTGCATGCAAGTCACTCTAACTTATAAATAGAAGTGTACTGATAGACAGAACTTGGCCTATCCTCTTGTCCTCTTATGCGAGTTATTTAGATTTAAAAATAGAACTGCCCTAGAACTGATACGTATCAACGAGGTTGTGAGAGTTCACTTCTAGACACTGCTGTAGTTAAGCAGTAATTACGGGCAGTGGTGTGTGTGTTCTCATCAATAATCTGATGATTTTAGAGTACAGCAGTATTCACTTCTGTTTTTCAAGGATCTGTGAATTGCAAAGTGTTACACTTCTGCATGTTGTTATTTTGCTGTACCTTATTAAAACACAGACACGTACATATATGAACTTCCACAAATAAATCATTATGAGCATTATAAAAAAGAAGATGCTTTTGTAAGCAAGGGCTCTCTGGACAGTAGATAGTAACTGTAATTTGTAATTTATCAAACTGCTTGCTTGATCATAGAAGTGTTGCAGCATGTTTAAGCAACTCAATGGCAATGTTTCCTTAGAATAAATTAAATTAACTCTGCATCAGTATTGCTCAGTTGTAACTTTGCTTTTTTGACTTGGAAATA
>VWYK01026437.1:3176-14550 GCA_013399775.1 Semnornis frantzii | reverse complement strand
AGAGAGAGAGAAAGAGAGAGACTTATATTTGGCACTTTTAATTTGTCCAAGAGTCATTTAGATAGAAATTCCAATTAGTTTGGGAATAATACATTTGCTCTTGCACTCTTTCAGTTTGTTTCAAAGCAAGTCTTCGATAATTCACAAGCATTTCTCCTGAAAGGCAATTTTACTTAACTTGCATCCAGAAGGGGAAAAAAAAAAAAAAAAAAACAAAGCAAAAAAAACCCCAAAAAACCCACCATGCACAGAAGTTTCAATTTTTTGAGCTGATAATACAGGGCTGTATTTTGTACTGTTACATTTCGGCACAAAGAGGCTGCAAAATAACTTCTTTTTTTTTGGTGTGTGTGTTAATGCTAGAAAAGGGATTTAATTGCTCCAAAACACTTATTCTATGTATTAGCTCTTTGATTAGGAGAAGGTTGTAAATGACTTATTCATTGTAATTACAAACTCTGGTATGGAAATCAGGAATAAATTATATGCCTTTGCAGTCAGCAACAGGAGAAGTTTGGACACTTGTAATTCATAGAACCATATAGTTGTTTGGGTTGTAAAAGGTTTCTAAGATCATCAAGTCCAACCATCTACCACCATGGTTATTAAACTATGTCTCAAAGTGTCATGTGTACACATTTTGTGAATACCTCCAGGAATGGTGAGTCCATCAACAGAGTGGCCAACAAGAGTAGGGCAGGGATTGTCTCCCTTTACACAGCACTGTTGAGGCTATGTCTCAAATGCTGAGTTCAGTTTTGGGCATCTCACTCTAAGAAGAACATTAAGGTATTGGAGAGTGTTCAGAAAAGAGGAATGGAGCTGGTAAAGGGTCTGGAGAACAGGTCTGGTAAGGATTGACTGAGGGAACAGAGGAGGTTGAGGGAAATCTTCTCACTTCACTCAGTACAACTCTCTGAGAAGAGGTTGGAATGAGGCAGTGGTCTGTCTCTTCTCCCAAGGGACGAGCAGGTTGTTCTAGACTACACAGAGATAAGTTTGGAATCTCTCTGGAGAAAGAGACTCCAAAACCTCTCTAGATAACCTCCAGGACTCCACCACTCTCACAGCAAAGAAGCTTTTCCTCATCTTCAGAGGCAACTTCATTGGTTCCAGTTTGTGCCCTTTAGCCCCTGTTCTGTTGCTGGGCATTACTGAAAAGGTCTGGACCTAGCCTTTTGACCATTGCATTTTAGATATTGATAGGCATTGATCCTCTGCTCATGTCTGGTCTGGAGAACTGCTTGTTCAGTCACAGGGCCGGCCAGCTCCAGGACCTCAGACACCAAGCTCCGTGTGGTGTCTGTATGGAGCATTGAAAATATTCTCACCCTGGTGTGAGGAACTCACCCATCTTCTGCTGCAGTCCTGAGCTCCAGATTTTTAACTGAAACACCTACAGTTAAAACAAGGTACCTGTGGTGTGGATGAGGAGACTTTGGCTGTGCAGTTTGTGTAGCAATGTTCTGCGTGTTGTGGGGGTGCTGGGACTTGTATGGAGAAGTGAGCATCCTCCTTGGGTGGCTATGGCTTATGTGCCTTCACTCCTCAATTCGTATCACTTTCCTGATGTCACAGAGGACCACACAGATGATTTCAGACAAAGCTGCTCGAAGGGTTGTGCACTGAGGAATAAAACACTCTCGTAGTGCACGTCATGCAAAATCACCACCCAGGAAGTAGAGGGTGAACTGAGGCAGGAAAAAAAAAAGGGAAGAATCAGATTGTAGAAACAGAACATAATTACAGTTGAGCATGCAAACACCTTGCATGCATTTGTGCTGAATTTCTGTTTGGCAGTGCTGCAGCTGCACATCTTTGCTAGTTTCTAATTGAACTTTGGAGGGAGGTGTCTGAGAAGTCTCATCAGCTATTCAAACCATACTTGTGCCCAGCACCCAAGGCCACAGGCTTGCATCCAGAGAGCTTTTGAAAATACCATCCTCCTCCTCCTTAGCTGCACTAAGTGTGCATTATAGCTGTTTGCTCTGGACTCGATTACTCTTAAGTCATGCTTTTAGAGTTTCCAGCAAGCAGAGGCAGTCCTCATTAGTTACTAGTTTAGGAGGCCATGGTATATTTAGACATCATATACATTTGTCAGTGAAGAGTAGCTTAAATGATCTACTTTGTTCACTGCTTAATTATGTTATTTTACTGTTCCTGAAAACCTGACACAAGGCAAATTTACATTACTGTGCTCCTAATTAGCCAATAATCCTCAAGGATTTGAATGATACATACCCAAAGTAATTTCCTCGTTCACTAAATATGAATTTCCTTACGTTAGGTTAAGAAGATGGCACAATGACAGCAGGCATCTTGGTTATGACAGCTCTTAACATGTTTGTCTCCCGAGTCAAAGTCTATTAAAAGACACATAATGATCTCAGCACCTTAAGAAAGTGCAGAATGTGAGCTCAATGGAGTTGTACAAAAAGAGGAGGAAAATTTACCTCCTTCAACCATTGTTAGATTGACCAAGCCCTTAAGACTACATAATGGGGAAAAATATTTCTGGTTTTTAAACACAATCTCACCTGCATCTCTTCATGCATTAGTCACTGAATCATAGAATTACAGAATGGTTTTGGTTAGAAAAAAACTTTAAGATCATTGAGTACAACCATTCTCTAACGCTACCGAGCCTGGTGCTAAGGTCAGGCTTGATGAGGTTCTGAGTAACCTGATCTAGTTGGTGATGTCCCTGCTGATTAAAGGGAGGGTGGACTAGATGACTTCTGGAGGTCCTTTCCAACTCAGTGCATCCTATGATTCTCTGCATAGTTGAGTATGTACTTTGTTTGGTTAAAACCCATTTCTTTATGGTTAGTAGAGCAAGGGAATAAAATTGAGTGGGGAAATACATGTTGTGTCAGCTCACCTGTATGCAAAAATTACTTTATTTTCTGTTGCAAAAACAAGGCTTGCAGAAAGGAAAAATGTATTCATGTTGCAGTGCAGTCATACTGTATAAGCATATTAGAAAAACACTGTGATACCAGTCATACCCTGAACTTAAAGCCACCCCTAATTAAAGTGTCTGAATCCCTCGGCATTTCTCTGTAATGATGTCAAGCCATGCAGCAATTAGTTGTTCCTCTATGAATGTAAACACTACTGGCAAATCATAAAAATTCAACCCACTTTGCTCACTGAAAAGTTCCTAAAATGACATTAATTATTAGTGGAGGTTTTGAAGTTGGAATTTCCTGGATAGGTTTTGAATGCCTTGATAGGAGGTTTTCGAGTCAGGTTCTTGTCCTGCTCTTCTGTGCCCTATAGAGACTACATCTGGAGAGTTGTGTCCAGTTCTGGTCTCTCCAGTTCAAGAAGAACAGGGAAATGCTAGAGACTGTCCAATGGATGGCTATGAGGATGATGAAGGGACTGGATGAGTAAAGGCTGAAAGACCTGGGGCTGCTTAGAAGAGAAGGCTGAGAGGAGATCTTATTAATGTTTATAAATATCTGAAGGGTGGGTGTCAAGAGGATGGAGATGGACGCTTTCTAGTGATGCTCAGTGACAAGACAAGGGGCAGCAAGCACAAATTAGAACCCAGGAGTTTCCATTTGAACAGAAGGAAAAGCTTCTCTGGTGTGAGGGTGCTGGAGCTCTGGAGTAGGCTGCCCAGAGAGGTTGTGGAGTCTCCTTCTCAAAAGACTTCCAAGACCTGTCTGGATGTATTCGTTGTGACTTGCCCTAGGTGATCCTGCTTTGGCAGGGGTGTTGGACTTTCATCACTTTAGCTCTTACTGACCTAAAATGACTAGATGATCTGCAGAGGTCCATTCCAACTCTCATCCCTCCATTCCAACTCTCATCCCTTTGTGATTCTCAGACAGCTACACAGATAAGGCCAGGCACTTTTCAGTGGCAGTGACAGGAAAAGGGACAATAGGCACCTCGGGAGACTCCTCTGAACAGGAGAAAAATCTCCTTTTGCTGTGAGGGTGCTGAAGCCCTGGAACAGACTGCCCAGAGAGGTTATGGGTTCTCCTTCTCTGGGGTGATTCCAAACCCACATGGACATTTTGATCGTGGGCAACATGCTGTGGGTGACCCTGCTTTAACAGGGAGGTTAGAATTGACGATCTTCAGAGGTCACTTCCAGCCCTTACCATTCTATGATTCTTTGATTTGTGACAGTTTATTTTGGCAGCAAAGGTAGGACTTACTAAATATTCCAGATATCATTCGGGAAAGGGCACACAAAATATTTTACTGAGCTAACACAGCTGCTGTGAGTTGGCTTTAAAGTAAGAATTAGTC
The DNA here is from genome assembly GCA_013399775.1 of Semnornis frantzii. Taxonomy (NCBI): domain Eukaryota; kingdom Metazoa; phylum Chordata; class Aves; order Piciformes; family Ramphastidae; genus Semnornis; species Semnornis frantzii. Next base: position 10,278 of record VWYK01026437.1, on the reverse strand, counting down.
CACTCCAAGGAAGCAAGCCCCTTGACCTTTTGTCTCTCTCCATTTTGCACCTCCCACAAGCATTTCACTCTTATTTGAATGTGAAGTTGGAGCACTGAAGAAGTATGCCCTTCTGCAGTAGTTCATCTTCTCTTTAGAGATCAGACTAAATGCCTGTGGCAATATGCTGGGAAACACAGCACATTACCATGAAATAGCTCCATTACAGACAAAGAAATGTAAACAAACCAAACACATTTACCACTGGTTTTTAACTCAATTATATTTCTCCTCTTGATGGTGTTACATGGAATGATGAAGTGCTCAGGACCTAAATTTAGGAAACCTTTTTGTTGCCATTTACTGTTGGAAAAGCCCTTCTGTTGCCGGAGGTGGATGGTTTACCTGAGCCATCAGCTACATAGCACGTTTATGGTTATTGTATTTTACAGGTTGATAGATTTTTATATTCTGTCCAAGTCAGGATCTTACACCACCTGGTTTATTATTTAGTAATTTACAGTGCAGTCAGGCATGTTTGGTTTAATGTAGGATAAACTTATAAATCTATTGTTCCTCCAGTTGCTGGGGTTGGTGTGCAATGAACTACAGAGCTTGATGCGTACATACATTTCAGCTCTGCTTATTTTCTTTGATAGGGAAGCAGGCAATAGATAACACAGTGACAGTAGCATCCCAGGGGACAGCAAAATGTGAGAGCAACACACCGTCAGGTTAGTAGGTCATTATTGTATGAGCACTGAGCCATTAATTGACTACTGTACCAGGCTCAATCTGTGTCAGATTATGGCTTTTGGCAGCAAGAACCATTATCTAATAGCTAACTTTGCTTCTTTACTATCATTTTAGTAGACTTAGTTGATAAAATTCCATGTAAAAAAAAAAAAAAAAGGTGAATCTATTTCTGACACTTTTTAAAAAAAAAATTATTATTATTTTAAAGTCCTACAGAACAGTAGGGGTGCCAAGAGGTAAAATTTCCTGGAAGGTACCATCTAGCAAAATGTTTTTGCCAATTTTGAGTAGATTTTAAAAGGATTTTTTAAAGAAATTGAGTAATCAGGTAATTTATCTGTTCTAGAGTAGATATTATTAGTGCAAGGCTGTCAGGGATTGGTATCTGGTGCATAGATTGTTTTGCTAGCTGGGTAGGAAGAAAATAAGCAGGCAATGTCAACAACAATAAACAGCATTTGTACAAACCTGGATGTTTTCTCATAAAATCTGTCTTAAAAATTAGAGGGGATTGTCCATCCTGGCACAGCCAAGAGATCCATGATGAGAAGAGTTGTGGTGTGTTCCAACAGCACCCAGCGCACAGTAGGAGAGGGTGGCTGGAATAATAAGTGAAGAGACCAGTGAAGAGAGGTATATTGGATGAATAAGTTGTATCTTTTGCATCTTGTATACTGTGTTAAGTTTGGGATCTTCACTTCAAGAAGGACATTGAAGTGCTGGAGCAGGTCTGGAGCAGGTCTGGAGCAGGCAACAAAGTTGGCAAAGGGTCTGGAAAACAGGTCTGGTGAGGAGCAGCTGAGGGAACTGGGGTTGTGCAGCCTGGAGAAAAGGAAGCTGAGGGGAGACCTGGCTCTGTGCAACTCACTGAAGGAAGGTTGCAGTGAGGTGAGGGTCCGTCTCTTTGCACAAGGAACAGCAATAGGACAAGTGTAAACAACCTTGACTTGCCCCAGGGGAGGTTAAGGTTGAACATTAGGAGCAATTTCTTCCCTAAAAGGAATAAATTGGAGAACAGCTCCATGGAGAAGGACTTAGGAGTCCTGGGGGACAAGTTAACCATGGGACAGCTATGTGCCCTTGTGGCCAAGAAGGGCAGTAGTATCNTATAAATATCTGAGGGCTGGGTGGTCAAGATGGGAGGGACAGCCTCTGTTCACTTGTGTCCTGTGACAGAACAAGGTGCAATGGATGTAAACTACAGCACAGGAAGTTCCGCTTCAACGTGGAGAAGAACTTCTTTACTGTAAAGGTCACAGAGCACAGGAATAGGCTCCCTGGAGAGGTTATGGAGTCTCCTTCTCTGGAGACTTTGAAAACCTGTCTGGATGCATCCCTGTGCAACCTGCTCTAGATTCTGTGGTCCTGCCTACAGCAGGTCCTTTCCAACCCCTAACAACCTGTGTTCCTGTGAAAAGGGCTGTCAAGGCTTGGTCCAAGCTGCACACAGTGGTGGTGGAGTCAGCATCCTTGGAGGGGTTTCAAAGCTGTGTAGATGTGGTGCCGAGGGATTCTGTTTAGTAGTGACCTGGCAGTGCTGGGTTTATGGTTGGACATGAAGGCCTTAAGGATCTTTTCCAACCAAAATGATTCCACTGTTCTTTGGATATAGGAAAATGCCCATGTCTCAGTGGGAATGAACACATGTGATGGTGAGCTGGGGCACAGGAAAGGATATTTCTGCTTTAGTTTAAAAGGAGAGGAAAAGGTTCCTCCTGCTCACTATTTTAGCAGCTGTTGAAGTTCTGCTGCAGCGAGGAGGCTTAGCTGAAAGCAGGCAGGTGATCCTCTGCCACTCATGTCAATCAGATGGCAAATTTCTGGCTTTAACAAACAGGTTGTGGGAAGCTGATGAAGTCAATGTTCAGCCCAGGGCTCAGTTTGGGCAAGATTTTACTCTGGGTTTAAGGACAAATCCTGCTTGTAGTTCCAAGATGATTTCAGGTTTCTACCATCTTTCAGGGAGATCCTTAGGGATATTTCAGGCTAGAGTTAAGACGCTGTTCGGCCTCATCTCTAGACCTGCCAAATCCATATCCAGATATTTCAGTCCAGAGCACGATATGAGTTAAATATCCTCCATTTCCAAGGAGCCTCTTGCTAAGAGCTGGGATTGCTTGGATCTTGGTAAGGTAAGCGTGTGTGTTGATGGACTTGGCTGTAAATGGGGTATTCATGTTTTCTGTAGTCCCTCCAAAGGAGTGAAGAGCTGCTGGCAAGGGTGTGGGATACATTGTCTGAGACCACTCACATCCCTGCTTTGCAAAGGGTCTGCTGGTGTTTGACCGTGTTGCTCATGTTGCTCAAGTGATAGAGCCCAAATCTCACTTCAGTTCTACTCATAAATTGACCTGTTTGTGACCTTGGGCTGACTGCCAGCCCTCAGTTTCCCTGTTTGTTCTCCATTAAAAATTATTTGCGCTCTGAGTGTCAGTGCAGCACAGTAATAATTAGCCTATGATTTTGGGTGCCTGAAGAAGAGTGTGACCAGCAGGTAGAGAGAAGTTCTTTTCCCACTCTACACTGCCCTAACAAGGACACATCTGCAGTACTGGGTACAATTCTGGGCTCCCCAGTTCAAAAGAGACAGGAAACTACTGAGGAGCGTGCATCAGAGGCTACAAAGATACTGAGGGGCCTGGAGCATCTCTGTGAGTGGGAAAGGCTAAGAGTCCTGGGGCTGCTGAGCCTGGAGAAGAGCAGTCTGAGAGAGGATCTGATCAATGCTCAGCAAGAGCTCAAGGCTGCGGGCAAGGGTGTGGGGTCAGACACTTGTCAGTGTCAGGACAAGGGGCAGTGGGCACAAACTCAAACTCAGGAGGTCCCACCTGAACATGACAAGAAACTTCTCTGTTTTGAGGGTGCTGGAACTCTGGCCCAGACTGCCCCTGAAGAGATTCCAAACTCTCAAGAGAGATTCCAAACCCACCTGGCCATTGTGATCCTGGGCAACCTACTGTGGGTGACCCTGCTTTAGCAGGAGGATTGGACTGGATGATCTCCAGAGGTCTCTTCCAACCCCCACCATGCTGGTATTCTGGGATTCTATGATTAATAATCATCAATATGGGAAAAAATGTGAGAAGAGAGTAAAGGAAGACAGAGACTTTTATCTCAGTAGAACTGTATTTAGATTGAATGTTTTTACAGTTAATATCTTGCAGCTCCCATTTTTCTGCTCCGTGTCTCAGAGTAACTTTCACTGGATTTCATGCACCTCTGAAAGGCAGGGATAAAACCATGCAACAACTGAGCTTTGAACATTTCATCTCTTTTTGCTATCCCATACTTTGTCCTTTCTCTTACAGCAAAATCACTTCTAGGTATTGGGCAGCAACATGTAAAATATGTTTTGTGGGCAGTGAGGCCTGGTGATGGATTGTACATGATGCAGAGCTCTTAATGGAGATTTCTCGTTTCCATTTGCTGTGAATTTCTGGATGTTATTTGCTGTACGGTGCGATGAGGCTGTTTCTCTGGTCTCTGCTGCATCTTGCCCCCTTGGTATTTGTTTAAAAACTCATTTGGAAGAATTAACTACCTTTTACATCTTTAAAATTTGACTCCATGGAAATCGATGTACAAATAATTTTTATGGTTACAATAAGTAGGTTCCATAACACAATACAAATCTCTGTATGTAAATCTTGCCTTGGAGGTAGCTATCTGCTGTACATCCCAGTACTTATCCCACTTTCACACCTAATTTTCTTTGTGAATCACACATAAAACTCACATATTCTCTACTGTGCAATGAAATCATGAATTCTTAGCATGCCCACACGGAAGATGTTTCTCAGAGAATAATATCCATAACTATTTTTTAAGGGGAAAAAAAAAATCCAGGGAAGGTTTCGGTGCACCATTTATTTTTATGATAATTTAAATATGTTAATGCTATACCTAAGAGTTTTATACACATACATATTTTGCATAAAGAGGAGCTTTCACTCCCATGCTTGTTTGCAAAGGTGGGAGGGGGAGAGAGGTGCCTGCTCAGAGAACTGAAGGCATCTTTGGGCACATTTATTAACCAACACCATAAAATTCCAGATTTTTAACAACTGTCTTGTGCTGCACAACAGCTCAAACCCATCCATTTCCTTTGGAAAACAGGTGTTTTCCAACTAATCCTCATGAGTTTGTGGCAACATTTATCAAAAGCTGGCCAAGTTGGACAGGGCCCTGAGTAACCTGGTCCAGTGGAAGGTTTCCCTACCCTTGGTGGGGGGGGTGGAGGTGTTTCAACCAGATGATTTTGAAGATTCCTTCCAATCCAAAGTGTTCTATGACTCTGTGATTTCATATGTGCAGTTAGTGTGCCTTTGGGTCCTGGGAATGGGTGGAAACAGCTTTAAACATTTAAATTTTTATCTAGTTATTTATTTATTTATTTTTAATATCCTACTTTCACTTCTTCCTGTGAAACGTACTTATGACAGACATTGCCATGCATTTTCCTTAGAGACTGTTAATACCACCACCCTTCTTGAGCATCCACTCACAGTTCATCCTTGGCTTTGGTGCATGGGGATGATAGGAGATCCTCGGTAACAAGGTTTGAGTTAGAGCATAACTAGATCTGCTCAGTCCTGGGACTTCGCACATCAGTTTCTGCTCAGTGAGGCACTACCTGCAATTCAGAGCAGGGTGGCAGAGCTTCTAGCAGGGAGAAGCTGATAAAGAGTGTCTCTGTCACAGGCTTGGCTGCACAAAGGCTCTGTGCCTGAGACTTGCTCCTGGGCACACCAAGGGCACTTCCACAACTTGTGCCCCACCTTGCACTACAGCTACAGGGAGGAGCAGCCAGAACAGAGGACCCCTCAAGTGCCCGACAAGAGATTGCAGACTTCAGATGGCAACTGCAAGAGAAAACTGAGGGATCACCAGCACCAAGCCTCTTCTCCAAAGGCTGGTGTCCTGATAATGCTCTGTCTCTTCTGCCTTCTATCTCCATATCTGTGTTGCTGAATCCAGTTGCAGAATCTAGGTCCTAGATCTGGTTCCACCTGCTGCTGAGTCCAATCTGAGATTTGCCCAGTGCATGCCGCCAGCATCATTGCCAATCATGATATCATTGCACTGAGGGCTTGAGTTCCATATTGGTTTGTGTCTGTATTTCGTGTGACTGTTATTCTTTCCATCCCAGATGATCGAGTTTCTTTCCCATCTCATCAGTCTCTCTCCCTTCTTCCCTTTCTCTTCCCTTTGTGAAGACACTTGTCTGGTGGCCAGCCTAGCCCTGACCCTTGACGGCTAGCAGTGGTCGCCAGGGGACCTTGCCATTCCCTGTCACACCTTCCTCATAGGTAGAGAATGTCATGATCCCTCTTTTGACACTCCTTGGGGTCTATATCATGGAACTTAGTTGTGGTTGCTTCCCTCCATTGGACAAATGTAGGGAAATTCATGTATAGAAATTTATTTCCCACCATTCCATGGAGGAGTGGACAAATGGGAGGAAATCCATGGATAAATCCCTCCTCTGCTGGGACTGTTTGCAACTCTCAATGGCAGGACATACCTTCCTTATCCAAAGACTTTATAACTTATCTGATCACGTCCTGAAGATGCTACAAAAAGTTGAACTTATTTCGTTGTACCTTTAATTGGTATTGAGAAAGTCTTTTAAAATTACACCAGAAGTACAATACAAACAGTTAAGATCATTAATCAGTATTAAAAAGCATGGAGAGTGCTTTTTTAGAGTATTTCTTCTGATTTATGTTGTGGTTATTGTTATCCAGGAAAGCTTTTCACAGTCAGCCATTGGAATAAGCTCCCCAGGGAGCTGATGGACCCTCCAACACTGGCCACTTTTAAGATTCACTTGGACAAGGTGCTTAGCCTAGGCCACACTTTTGCCAAGTGATCTCAGAGGGAGGAGAAGCATAGTGGGGAGGAGAAGGGCACATGGCTACAACCATGTTTCACTTCATGTGCACAGTCTGAGCATGCCTGGGGTTGATGTGGGAACCACATCTTTAATTCAGGTCCAGACATGGGGGAAATGATGAGAAGTATTGCAGGAGCATGCAGATGACAGGCAGGTGTTGCTGTCCTCCACTCCAGGCTGTGGCAACCAGAGCAGACTGTCGGGGGAGGAGGTGAGTTTCACCTAAGGCTTACAGGAGCTGCTGTTCTTGCATTTGAAACAGAATAAACAACAAGGTGGCTGTTAAATGGAATTGCACAGGATATGGGAGGTATTAGGACATAAAATATATGGGTTTTTTCCCAGGATTATTTCCTCAGAAGTGAGAGAAACACCTTTAGGGAAAGCTTATTTCATTTGTTAATTTTTTTTAATGTAGTCTTTTAAAACATTTTCAGCTAAAGTGTTGGGATGGTGTTCTGGTTTTTTTGT
>VWYK01026434.1:8222-19226 GCA_013399775.1 Semnornis frantzii | reverse complement strand
AGTCCCAGCAGATGTCTGCAGGTTAAAATTGTCCACAAGGACAAGGGCAGGTGATCTTGAGGCAGCCTCCAGCTGTTTAAAGAGTAATAAATCAGCCTCCTCTTCTTGTTTGGGTGGTGTATAACGGCCTCCAATCAGGATGTCATCCTTGGTGGCCATCTCTCTAGTTCTTAGCCATAGGGACTCAACCTGATCATCCTTAATCTCTACTTCCATGACTTCCAGATCATTCCTAACCTATAGGACCACTCCACCCCTTCCCCCTCACCTGTCTGTCCTGAAGAGTCCGTACCCATTGATTACAGGGCTCCAGTTGTGTGAGTTATCTCACCATGTTTCTGTGATGGTGACATCATACTTTTCCTCTTGTATCAAGGCTTCCCTCTCCTCTTTTTTATTACCCATACTGTGTCCATCAATGCACAGACAGTAATGCACACACAGCTGGGCTACTGGTTTTACCCCTGTCTCTGGCCTACCACCCTTAACCTCCTTTGGTTTGCCTCTAGTACTGCTGTGTTTGACCCCCCTCCCCCTTTCAGCCTAGAAGTTCCTGGACCTTCATGGTAGCTGCATGGGGACCACACTGATAGTCTCAGTTACTATAGGACTAAGCTGAATATGTTAGTGAATGTGAAACCACCAAACCCAAGTGAATGGAAAGATTGCAATAAGTTCCATCATTACTGCTGAATCACTGGATAGGAATTAAAAAGAAACAAACAAACAAAAAAATAGGCATCTCTTTCCATCTGCACATATTCATATGGATATTTATATAGATGTATGAGACAAACTTCTTAATATGATACCTTGAGGTCTCAGAAATTGAATGATATGGTTCATTGTTTGTAACCTAGCTACTGGAGGAACCTCAACTTGCCATACAAAATGTGTTTTCTTTCTTTTATAATTCAATTTTAAATACCTTCAGGAAGTTTAAACTCACACAGAATATGCAAATCATAGGCACTCCGAAACATCACATTGATTTACATTGTAATTGTTCCATTAGTGATGGTAATGGAAGTTGCATGTCCACAAGTACTTACTGTTATTAGGCAGCAACTCTGCAAAATAGGCTGACACTGCATTGCTTTTACAGCAGTTATTACAATGTGAATGAGGAATCATAGCACCTCAGCCATATTGTAAGATATTGAAAAGTATTCAGGAGGTACTGTTATTTCTCAGAGGTTTATCATTAACAGAAAATAACGCCCTAAAATAACAAAAAAAAAAAAAAATCCCATCTCATCTATTGAAGACTTCATGATTATGGCTAAAAATACGAAAGTAAGTATTAAAATGCTAATGGTACAGTTTGTGTCATGAAAATTCATACTGAGTGGCAGTAAAGTTATAGAAAATAGTGATGAGGGAAAAAAAATACAACTAATCTCAGTTTAACTACTTCTGACAATGCTCCCTACATCAATGTAGGACAAAATGATTCATGGAATGGATTTTTTTCTTTTCTTTCTATTTCTTTGTTCTTTCTTCTCTCTCTCTTCTGCTATTTTTGCTCTCCTTCCTTTCCTGAATGTAAACCTGTTGGATAACTTTACAAATGGACCAAAAATAGAGTCATAGAATCATAGAACCATAGAATCATAGAATGGTAAGGTTGGAAGGGACCTCAAGGATCATCAAGTCCCAACCCCCTGCCATAGGCAGGGACACCTCCCACTAGTACAAGTCACTCAAGGCCTCCTCCAACCTGGCCTTCAACACCTCCAGGGAGGGAGCAACCACAACCTCCCTGGGCAACCTGTGCCAGTGTCTCACCACTCACTGTAAACAACTTCCTCCTAACATCCAGTCTAAATCTCCCCTCTGCCACTTTAAGCCCATTGCCCCTTGTCCTGTCATTGCAAGACCTTGGCAATAGTCCCTCCCCAGCCTTCCTGTAGGTCCCCTTCAGATACTGGAAGGTTACTCTAAGGTGTCCTGGAAGCCTTCTCTTCTCCAGGCTGCAGAGCCCCAATTCTTGTAGCCTGTCCTTATCGCAGAGCTGCTGCAGCCCTTTTATCATCTTTGTGGCCTTCTCTGGACCCGCTTCAACAGTTCCATGTCCTTCCTGTGCTGGGGCACCTATTGTACACGCTGAATCTCCAACAAAGTAACAAGTGAAAAATGAGATCAGAAGAAACAGTAAAGATATACATTTGACTTGTGAAGTTGTCAACAGATTAAGGGAAGAGATTTTCACTTTAGTAACAGCAGTATGTGTATTCAAGAGAAGGCAAAAGCAAATACTTAATCTTTCATAATTTCTTTTTTCAACTTCATGAGTTTGAAACTAAATTTTATTTTTAAGGTATGTAAATTTCAATAGAAACCTTCTACCTTATCCAGCTGGGATATGTGTTCACATTTCTTCTTGAGGGTCCGGTAGAAATGAGTAAAACCTAGATACCTAGGTTTCTGTATTCTGCTGCAATGTGTTGATGAGTTTGACCAGTGGAGGATGACCTCTGAACCGCTCTGAATTACAACTCAAAGTTTAGAGTCCATTGAGGTCTCAGCCAGTCCCTGTCTACAACTGCCTGAAGGGAAGTTGTGGGTAGGTGGGGGTCAGTCTTTCCCCAGGTAAATAAAAAGTCCCCAGGGACTTTTTAGGCTCTCAGGTAGTGACAGGACTGGGGGGGGATGGAGCAAAGCTGGAGGTGGGGAGATTCAGACTGGGTGTGAGGAGGAAGTTCTTCAGCGTGAGAGTGGTGAGACCCTGGTTTGGGTTGCCCAGGGAGGTGGTAGAGGCCCCATCCCTGGAGGTGTTTAAGGCCAGGCTGGATGGGAGTCTGGCCAGTCTGCCCATGGCAGGGGGGTTGGAATCAGATGATCCTTGTGGTCCCTTCCAACCCTGAACTGATTCTATGATTCTATCATTCTAATTTTTAATCACACACTACCAATTCTCGACAGACTTCTGTAACAGCTAATAAGGCTTAGATGCTATATACTGTTCTTTGCTGCATTCACTTTTGACTAGGATCACACCTGCAAGGAAAATGTTAACTTTCATGGCTTTAATAAAGTTCCTCCTCTGAGAAAAAAGAGAGTAACTTCCCCAGTTTATGATGTAGAAATGGGTTTCCCTGGGATATTCTTACTCTGAATACGTGACTCCAGTCCATTTACATTTCTCTGTGAATTAGAAATGAACATTGCTGGGGAAGTTTCTGCTGTACTGTAACATCAGATGTTTTATCTGTTGCTTTTATTTTACTTTTTTTTTCCCCCCTTTCTTTTGGAGAATGGGGTCCTCATAGGATATATATCTGAGTACTTGAGAAAAGGAAGGAAAAGGCAATTTCCTACAGAACTTTGAAGAAAGCAGGATTATTTTTTCTCTTACTGTCCATGTGCTTCACACAATCTGTTGTTTATTTTTGTCTTAGATAGAGGTAATTAATTACAAATATATGTGATGATAAGAGAAATTAGTCTGAATAGAAGAGGCCTCTCAGAGTCACTCCTGTCTCTTGCTACATTTGTTTGTGTTTATGTAAGCAAAAAAAAAATGGCATGCATTATCTTTTTATGAGCCTTGCGATTTATTCTCTTTTGTTGTCAGACCTTTGGGAATGGATTCTATAAACTTTATTGAGACAAGATATCTAGAGACGTTTGCATATTTGTGAGCTCAGCACAATATTACTTTTTAATGCACTTTTGACTTTGCATGGAGAAAATGGAGTAAGGAAATGTAAAACAGCAATATTTCAGGTGGCTTTGATTTTATTACCTGTTTTTTTTGTTTCCCTAGGTTAAAAACAAATAAAGACTCAATCATTTAAATGTAATAAATGCTGGGATCTAGTAGTTTAACTTCTGACTCTTTCTGTGGCTAAAAAATCAGATTTCTAATCAAGGCCTCTGTTCAAAAAGCTATTAAGGCTGTTGATAGCTCAAGTATGTATTTAAGTATGAAGTTATACTGGTATAGTTCTTGAATTTGACTGTATGACACATGTCTTTTTCCAATAGAGAACTTGCTCTGTTTTTATTGTGGTTTTAATTCTTTATGTTTTACCTGATATTTACCAAAATTGCCATGAGCACATCTACAGTGTTACACTTAGCTGTGCAGAGATATTGACATACTGAGAGAGTCCAGACTGTAAAGGTGCTGGAGGGATGGAGCATGTGTGATGTACATATGGAGGCTGAAATAATTGAACAGCCTTACAAAGTGAATGGAAATCTTACAGTTGTCATCAGCTACTTAATGGGAGGGTTTAGAGGATATGTAGTCATGACCTTATAGAATCATAGAATGGTCCAGGCTGCAATGAACCTCTAAAGGCCATCCTAAAGGTCATCTAGTCCAACTTTCACTCTCCCCCCTGCAGTCAGCAGAGACGTCCTCAACTAGACCAAGCTGCTCAAAGGTATGTCGAGCCTCATGTTTAATATTGCCAGGGAAGGGACCTCAACCACCTCCCTGGGCAACCTGTTTCAGTGTTCCACCCTCATAGTAAAGAATTTGTTCCTAATATCCAATCTAAATCTGCTCTTCTCTAGTTTGAAGTCACTGTCCTGTTCCTGCAGGCATTTGTAATCAGACTCTTGCTGTCCTTCTTGCAGGTCCCCTTCAGATACTGGAAGTTCACTGTTAAGTCTCCCCAGAGCCTTCTCCATGCTGAACACCTCCAGCTCTCTCAACCTGTCTTTGCAGCAGAGCTGTTCCACCCCCCTGATCATTTTCATGGCCTCCTCCACCAGGTCCATGTCCTTTCTATAATGAGTGCTCGAGAACTGGATGCAGTACTCCAGGTGAGGTCTCACCAGAGCGAAGTGGCAGAATCCCCTCTCTGGCTCTGCTGGCCATGCTGCATTTGACGCAATCCAGGATGTGATTTGCCTTCTGTGCTGCAAACGCACACTGTCTGCTCATGCCCAGCTTCTTGTTCAGCAGTGCCCCCAAGTTCTTTTCCAAAGGGCTGCTTTCTATCACCTCATCCCACAGTCTGTAGTGATAGTGAGGATTTTTCCAGTCCAGGTGCAGAACCCTGAACTTACTCCTGTTGCACCTCATGAGGTTCACCTGGGACCACCTTTCCAGCTTGTCCAGGTCACTCTGCATGACATTGTGATGGTTTGGGAGTTCCTCACCTCCCTACACTTTGTAAAATGACCCAGATTAGAACTCAGCCGGGTGGAAGTTAAGGACTGAAGCTCTATTTACAGCTCAGCACAATATACAAGCAGAGATATGCAGTATATTCAGGAAAATTTACAGAAATATACAAGGTAAAGGTAATACAGACACACAACTCCCCTCCCAGAAATCAGAGATCTCAGGAGGGGCTTCCAACCACCCTTCCACCTTCTCCCCACCCCTATACCTTACCCCAAGGTTTGCCTTATGTGCAAGGTGAGTTTGGAGGATGGGCCAGAGGGGTTAGAAGGAAAGTGGTTAGTGAGGTTACTCATCAGAGAGGAGGAAGGCAGAAACTAGACTGCCTGAGACGCTGTGCCCCAGAGACACTGACCTATCTATGTTTTGAGTACTTAAACATCTCACTGAGCCTATGAGTGAAGCAGACATCACCACTGCTTCCTTTTCACAGCCTATAGTATAATTTTCTCTATTGAAATATTCCAATTCACCTCAAACCAGCACAGACATCCCATTCCTCTGGTGTACAGACAAGCCCAGCTTGGAGTCATCTGTAAACCTGCTGGTGCCTCACTCGATCCTACTGTCTAAACTATTAAACAGCACAAGTCCCTTCTCAGAAGCATGAAGAAGAATAAGGGAAAGGTGAAGCAAGGGAAAATTTGTTTAGGTATAAGGCAACGTTTTTTCACTGGAAGTGTAGGCAAACACTGTAAAGGCTCCCCAATAAAACTGTGAGTTCCTGTCTTTTGCAATCTGATGGAGCTGACTCTGATCTGAGTAGAAGGTTGGACTGCATTACCTTCAAAGGTCCATTGTAACCTGAATTACTTTAAAAGTCTGTGACTGCATGAATTCCCACTGACTTCCTGTAGCATATAATTTAACTTTGTGCTTTTGACAGTTTCAACCTCAAATATAGGTTAAAAATGCTATAAAATCAATGTAAATTCCTATATTGATTACGGCAAGGTTGAAGTAATTTATCATATGCCTTTAAATGATGGAATATTAAAAGTCTTTTTAAATGTAGATCTTGAATAATTTGTACTAGTTTTATTTTAGATACTTCATTTACATGAGAGATTTATCACTGTCAGAACAACAAGCCTGGCCTGTCAGGTTTAGATACTAAGTGTAATTAAACATGTATATGTTTTATATCCATTCTTTGCAATTCAGTCTGCGCTGACATCTCAGAACCCTCCAAGGATGTTAGGGGTTTAAACAAGGGAAGAATTTGCTCTTTCCGGTTTCTTTCAAAGCACAACATTGGGAAATGACAGTGCCAGTAGTTTCTGTCTTTCTCTTCACCTTATTTCTCTGTGTTTTTTTTCCCCCTCCCTCTACCTGAGTTGTCCTTTAGTAAATTAAAACTCACAAGCATTCCTAAAAAGAAAGGGGAAAAAAAAATATTAGGGAACATTTACTAAAAACATCCTTCTAGTAGAGAAACACATGATAGTATCTGGAGAATAAGAAGTTACAGCTTTATTGAAAAGATTTCAGACTTGTTCTTTTCCTCCTGTGATGAATCAGTCGATGTTGAAATAACATCTTCTCTGACAACTTGGGTAAGTGACACAAAACATCTTCTCTTCCTCACAGTGTAGAGGTTCCTTTGAACCATTTCTGAAGAAATAGATTTTTTTTTCTTTATTTTCTGTTCTAAAAGAGCACAATGACTTCCCTGTTCAGAGCATGATGACTTTCCTGCTCTCACCCTAGCAAAGAACAGATACATTTTTCCACACTAACATCCTCTTTTTATCTCAAGATCTCCAGATCAATTGCCAAAAAGATCAACTTAACAGTTGGGTGTTCCGGTAGTTCTAATACTGGATTGTATTGTGACACAAGGAAATGAGCAGTTTCTCCATTTAGGTCTTAATTCAGTGGTGCACTAAATGTATACATCATCATTACTCAAGAAAACAGAAAACATGCGAAGAACATGCTGACAGATGGGCTTAGGTGTTAGGCTGAATTAGGAACTTAATGACTAAAGGCAAGCAGCAGAGCTGAACATCTCATATTTGGAGAACCATGATGCCATGGAACTCTAACGTTAATGACAAGTATATGCTGACATCATAGGCAGGAAAAAACAACAAACAAACTAGATAAAAAAGCTTTCGAGGAAACTAGAATATATATTGTATACTGAAAATGATCGTAATACCCAGAAAAGTTCAGACTCTGCTGTGAATATTACAACCCCTCGATTTTGTTAAGGAAGGAAACACATATAGAGGAAGATAAAACATGCTGGAGCTTGTTGCCAGAGGAGATTTTGAAGGCATAGAGTGCCAGAAGGTTCAAAAAGAATTAGAGAAATTAGGCAGACAAATTAGATGAGACAAATTAGATATTAGATGAGCAAAGTCAATACTACACTATTGAGTGACTGACAAAACAAATAAAAAAGCCTCAGTCTAGAGGGATTTTGATGAACTGTAAGGTTGAATGAGCAGAAACTTCATGGAGTTTGACAAGGAGAAGTGCAAAGTCCTGCACATGAGCAGAATAAATATATTTTTTATTGTAGCTGGTAATCAGAGGCTGAAAAAGAATTCTGCTGTGACCTGGACATGTTGGGGAGACATCAAGTTTAGCAGGAGCTAGAAACAGTATCACTGTGTGTAAAACTGTTCCATATTTGTATACTATAGGCCAGAAGACTTAGTATTATTCTCCTAACTAGTGCAGATCAAGTTATACCTGAAAGAGTGTTGAATCTTGTTTTCCTCAAATTCAAGAAGCATTTATGGTTGAACTCAACATCTTTTTCAACCAGATGACTCTATTATTCTATGAAACCAGAGGCAGTAAAGAGTGAGCAAGAAGATTAAAGGCCTGGAGTACATAAAGTAGAGCATTCAAGGGAGTTGAAGGTGTTTAGTGTGACAAAGATAAGTGAAAAGAGGAGACATACTGTAATTACTTCAAAAGGAGTTACAAAGATGATGGAGTCCAATTCTTCTTAGTACTGCCAGATAATAAAATGGAATAGACACACACTGTGTGTTGGGAGGTTCAAACTAGATTTTAGAAACATTTCTTCCACTGAGAGGGTTACAGAATCTCCATTCCTGGAGGTTTTGTAGATACCATCAGTTGCTGCCAACCTGACCTACTTTAAGCAACATTCATACTTCGAGCAAAGACTTGACTATATGACCTTCATAGGTCACTTCCATCCATCATTTCCATTTTTCCATGAAACAGAAAACAGGAAGGTTTAACAGATACAAAATGAAATATGGAATTACGTACCCTCTTGTATTCCTCTTGCACTAACTGTGGAAGAAGTTATCTTCATACAAGTGTTAGAGTTCTGTATCTTCCCTAAGCAGCCTTTTGTACTTCTACTCTCAGAGTCAATGTCTGAAATACCAGTAGGGTATTTCTTGTGTTTTAAGAAAAGTTCCACTCTCCCTACACCTCCTTAATTTCAAGTATAATGCAAACTTCTGGTCAGCTATGTATCTACTGCTTGATATCGCATGAAGTCCATTTTCAACATATGTGTGCAACACTTTCTTGATGGAAGTTTCTTAATGACTTCATTTGTTATATGCCTGTGTATAATCAAAATTATGCCAAGGGAAGGAGTTTTTGTTCCTACTCATACAACATAGCTTTATTTTTCATTCTGTTTCCCCTGGGGCACTATTAGGAAAGAAGAAATGAAGTGGTTCAAGGTGCATCAACGCTGCCACTTTTCTTCTACATCTGATGAAAGTCTGAAGGAGACATTGCTGCCTTTAAACTTCTTCTGCTGAAGTTCACTTTGTCCCCATAACATGCAAAGAAAAGTGAAATCCATGATATTTGCCCAAAGCAACATTTTTCTTAGATCTAATAACATTACATAGGAAAAGACATCATGGGCCCATTCATTGCCTACTAATGTCTCCCTTTACAGTGTACCAATGCATTATATGTAGCAAAATACACTTTGTTAGTGGAAAATAGAATCATAGAATCATAGAATGGTAAGGTTGGAAGGGACCTCAAAGATCATCTAGTTCCAATCCCCTGCCATAGGCAGGGACGGCTCCCACTAGTACAAGTCACTCAAAGCCCCGTCCTACCTGGCCTTGAACACCTCCAGGGAGGGAGCAGCCACAGCCTCCCTGGGCAACCTGTTCTAGTGCCTCACCACCCTCACTGGAAAGAACTTCCTCCTAATATCCAGTCTAAATCTCTCCTCTACCAGTTTAAACCCATTGCCCCTTGTCCTGTCATTGCAAGACCTTGTCAATAGTCCCTGTAGGACCCCTTCAGATACTGGAAGGCTACTCTAAGGTCTCCTGGAAGCCTTCTCTTCTCCAGGCTGTAGAGCCCCAACTCTTGTAGCCTGTCGTCATAGGAGAGCTGCTGCAGCCGTCTCATCATCTTCGCAGCCCTCCTCTGGACGCGCTCCAATATAGTAGGATCTTGAGCAAAGCATAAAGAAAATAGAGTTGCAAAGGGATTTGAGAGTGTTGAGATATGGAGACCTGATGAAATTGTGTGTAATGCATATATACATACAGCGATAGATACAATCATCTGCACTATTTAAGCCATCAGAAGCAAAAACCTCTCTAATGTGTCTTTTGCCTTCTCTTTGCAGAGCATCCAGAATATGTACAAGCAGCATAACGCTCATGGTTGGAGTTAATTTTTTTTTCTTTTTGGTTTGTTTTTAGACAAAGTAACATAGCTGGCAAAATCAAAAGCGTTCAAACTTACAACCCCCCTTTAATTCTATTTATCCACAGTGTGAGATGTCTGTCGTTAGGTTGTCCCAAATGCGGCCTACTGGAGTAACCGCAAAAGAATCTAAAGATTTTTGCTTTGACTCTTGAGACAGTGGAGGATGTCTTGGACAAGTCAGAAGCCTTTGCGAATAATGTCTTTGCTGTGTATCTTTGATTTTTAGTAGGCATATTGCTTCTGATCATTAATCTCCTTCCCTCTCTCCTTGAAGTATCTTCATGACCCTTTTTTGCTGATCTGGTAGTGCATGCAAGAGCAGTGCCTCAGTACAAAATGGGATGAAGCTTTATCTACGGTTAACATGATAAAAATAATTCCATTCCATGTACAATGGAGATTCAATTCACTTACCAAGCAATGCTAGCCCACTGCTGTGAGTGTTCAGGTATAATCATAGAATGGTAAGGTTACATCAAAGATCATCTAGTTCCAACCCCTGCCACAGGCAGGGACACCTCCCACTAGGACAGGTCACTCAAGGCCTCCTCCAACCTGGCCTTCAACACCTCCAGGGAGGGAGCAGCCACAACCTCCCTGGGCAACCTGTGCCAGTGTCTCAACACCCTCACTGCAAACAACTTCCTCCTGACATCCAGTTTCAATCTCCCCTCTGCCACTTTAAACCCATTGCCCCTTGTCCTGTCATTACAAGACCTTGTCAATAGTCCCTCCCCAGCCTTCCTGTAGCCCACTTCAGATACTGGAAGGCTACTCTAAGGTCTCCTGGAAGCCTTCTCCAGGCTGCAGAGCTCCAACTCTCTCAACCTGTCCTCATAGGAGAGCTGCTGCAGCCCTCTGAGCATATTTGTGGCCTCCTCTGGAGCCGCTCCAACAATTCCATGTCCTTCCTGTGCTGGAGGTTCCAGAACTGCACACGGGACTCCAGATGGGGTCTGATGAGAGCAAAGGGGTGGAATCCCCTCCCTTGCCCTGCTGGCCACGCTTCTCTTGATGCAGTGCAATGCTATCAGCATGACTGTCTAGGGAATATAAATGCATTAATAACTAATAAGATTATTGACCCTATGTTACAGAAATGAAATTATTTCAGTTTGCAATTCTGCTCAAATTGTCATAATTAAGAACACTGCCCCTCCTTCCTTGACTTCCAC
>VWYK01026431.1:13467-27116 GCA_013399775.1 Semnornis frantzii | reverse complement strand
CTCAGGGCCCTCCTGCTGCTCCCATTCATCAACAAGAATTGCTGACTCGAGATGCAGCACAGAATGGTCTGGGTTGGAAGGGAAGCCCCAAAACTCATCCAGTCCAAGCCCTCTGCAGCCAGCAGGGACATCTTCCACTAGATCAGGCTGCCCAGAGCCCTGTCCAGCCTCACCTTGAATACCTGCAAGGATGAGGCTTCAACTACCTCCTCAAGAGCCACCTCCCTGAGGCTCCATGCTTGCAGAGAAGATGTCAGCCCTTCAGACCCTCAGAGAAATATGGAACTGGTTTGATTGGAGGAGACTTTTGAGATCACCAACCATCAACCCAGCATTGCCAGCTCACCACTAAACCACAGCCCTCAGCACCACATCTCCACAGCTCTTCAGTCCCCCCGGGGATGGGGACTCCACCACTGCCCTTGGGCAGCCTGTTCCAGGCCTTGACAACCCTTTTGGGGAAGAAATAGTTTCTCTTGTCCAAGCCAAACCTCCCCTTGTGCAACTTGAGGCTGTTTCCTCTTGTGCTGTTGCTTGTTCCTTGGGAGAAGAGACCAACCCCACCCTGGCTCCAACCTTCTTTCAGAGAGCTGTAGAGACCCAGAAGGTCTCTCCTCGTCCTTCACTTCTGCCAATGAGATCCAGGACATTGCAGACCAAACCAGGAACACGACCAAAGCATGGCTGACTTAGGAGAGCTGTGGTTTGGGGGTCACAACCTCTCCAGGGACAGTGGCAGCTTCTCCTCCATCACCTGGTGGGATGGAGGGACACTGCTCTCCAGGAGACAAGATAGCTCTACTTGCTTTCTCCTTTCTGCACAAGGCAGGAGCTATGAGTGTCTGGCCAGGCTATGGGGACAGATGTGGCCTCTGCATTCCCTATTCTTTGCTGTCCCTGCTGTTCCTGCACAAGGCTTGGTGCCATTCCTGATCCCTGCTCTGCTTGCCATCTTCCTGCCCTAGCTCAGTGTCTTTCCAAGGTGGGCAGCTCCCTGCTGTGCTCTTCTCCTTCACCCTGTCCCACACAGCTCAGCTCTGGATCCCTGCCCTAGCTCAGTGTCTTTCCAAGGTGGGCAGCTCCCTGCTGTGCTCTTCTCCTTCACCCTGGCCCACACAGCTCAGCTCTGGATCCCTCAGGACCAGGCCAGCTTTGCACTGGTGATATAAGTTAGCTCCTCCAATGCTCACCTCTTCTCTTCTTCCTCCCCTGAGCTAGATCCTGGTCTTAGAGTCTGTGCCTGACATCAACCTCTTGGATTACCTGCCAGAAATCCTGGATGGGCTTTTCCAGATCCTGGGAGACAATAGCAAGGAGATAAGGAAAATGTGAGTGTGGAGGCTGGTTGGGCAGGGGGGCTGTGGCTTGGTCACTGTCTGTTCCCCACCCTCTGCAGCAAACCCCCATGTGTGTGGTGGGAGGTGGAGCAGTCTGACTGGCTTGGCCTGCAGATAGAAGTGTCCTTGGCCAGGACCTTTCCCTTCCCCATCTTGTTGTGGCTGTGGAGGACACCGTGGACTTGTTTTGGTTCAGCTGAGCTTTTGCTTTCCCAGCCCTTGGCACCCACTGTCAGAGCTTCAGAGGCTCTCCTCTGCTTCTAGGATGAGCTGTGAGGCATGGGAGCCTCTCTCAGGTTCTCCTGGGTGCAGAAGAGAAGGAGCTTCATGAGCTCACTCCTCAGATCCCTTGCTGGTCTCAAGACAGAGGCATTCAAAAGCCCAGGAGTGGGTGGAAGCTCTCAGGGAGCTCAGAGGCTCTTGGCTTGTGCTGGGAAAGAGCAACCAGGCCTGTTGTGTAGGGCACAGGTGAGCCTGCTGCCAGTCCTTTCCCAGTCTCAACATCCCAAGGAACAAGCACTGAAGGCTCTGGGTGTCATCTGCCCCCCACCTGCACCTCCACTAAGCCTCTGCGACTCTCCAGGGAGCTGAGTGAAGATGTGGGGGATTCTGGGCTGCCATTCTCTCCATCCTGGCAACTGTGGGCAGCCTCTGCCTTGAGGCAGAGAGAGCTTCTCAGCCTGATCCTGGTGGCCTCCTGTGCCATCAGCATCCTCTCCGCGTAGACCTGTGGGAGGTTGCTCTCAGTAACTTCTCCACCCAAACCAATGGAGCTCTGATCCA
Source organism: Semnornis frantzii (assembly GCA_013399775.1). Classification (NCBI taxonomy): domain Eukaryota; kingdom Metazoa; phylum Chordata; class Aves; order Piciformes; family Ramphastidae; genus Semnornis; species Semnornis frantzii. Next base: position 24,996 of record VWYK01026431.1, on the reverse strand, counting down.
CAGCTCTGCCTCTCTGCAGGTGTGAGGTGGCTCTTGGGGAGTTCCTCAAGGAGATAAAGAAGAACCCCTCCAGTGTCAAGTTTGCAGAAATGGCCAACATCCTGGTGATCCACTGTCAGGCAGCAGGTGAGTGCCCACCTCCAGCTTTGTGCTTCAGGTCAGGAGTTGCCAGGAGGGGCTCTTCACCAACCTCACCCACTTGCTTTTCCTTTGTCCTTGGTGAATGCAAATCCTGCTGGAAGCAGGCAACAGGTGGCTCTGCCACAGTTGGCACCACTGCTTCTCATTCCCTTAGCTTCAAAGTCCAAGTCTGACACCTTCCTCAGGTGGGAGATGGCTGAAAGTAAAACATCTGCCTGTGGCTGGTGCCTGTGGCTGTCTAGAAGGGTCTGCTCCTGGGCTTGTCTTAACATCTGTTGGCACTGGGTGCTGAGGCAGGATGGTTCTGGGTGACCCTACTTCAGCAACAGTGTTTGAGTGCAGGAGCTGCGTGGTTGGAGAGCAGGGAAGACCATCTGGGGTAGCAGGGAGGCCCATTCATGCCTCTGGGTTGGCAGAGAGACTTGGTCTTGAGCCCACCTATGGCAGTGGGGCCAGACTCTTTCCAGTGGTGCCCAGCCACAGGCACAAACTGGCACCCAGGAGGAGAGAGTGGTTTGATGCAAGGGTGCTGCAAGCCCAGAGCAGGCTGGGCAGAGAGGTTGTGGAGTCTCCTTCTCTGCAGAGCTTCCAGCCCCATTGGGCATTGTGATGCTGGGCAAGCTACTGTGGGTGCCCTGCTTGAGCAGGGGGGGTTGGGCTGGATGATCTCCAGAGGTCCCTTCCCACCCTCACCATACTGGGATTCTGGGCCTGAGTGATCTGTCTGGAAGGAGCAGAGGCAGCTCTCTGCTTGCAGGTGGTCCTTGGGCTGCAGGGTCTGCTCCACTGCCAGTGCTGTCCCTCACCTTCTGCTTGGCCTGTGTCTTGCAGATGACCTGATCCAGCTGACAGCCATGTGCTGGATGAGGGAGTTCATCCAGCTGGCAGGCAGGGTGATGCTGCCTTACTCCTCAGGGATCCTGACTGCTGTCCTGCCCTGCCTCTCCTACGATGACCGCAAGAAGAGTATCCTTGTGCCTCCCAGCTGCTCCTGGCCCACAGCACCAGCTGCATGGCTGGAGAGGGCCAGGAGGAGTCCTCCCAGCAGCCCTTTGGACTGAATCACAGCATTATTGAGGCTGGAATAGACCTCTTGAGACCATCCAGTCCAACCTGCGACCTCACAGCCCCACATCGCCCAGACCATGGCACCCAGTGCCACATCCAAGCTTTCCTTAGACACCTCTAGGGATGGTGACTCCACCACCTCCTGGGCAGTCCCTTCCAGTGTCTGATTAACCCTGACCCTGAGAAGGTGCTTCCTAGCACCCAGCCTGACCCTGAGGAAGTGCTTCCTAGCACCCAGCCTAACCCTCCCCTGGCACAGCTTCAGGCCGTGCCCTCTTGCCCTGTCACAAGCTGCCTGGGAGCAGAGCCTGACCCCCACCTGACTACAGCTTCCCTTCAGGTAGTTGCAGAGCGTGACAAGGTCCCCACTGATTCTCCTCTAGGCTAACCACCAGGGAGCTGGCTCCCTCAGCCTCTCCCCCTCCGGCCTCTCCCCCTCTCTCATTGCTTTCCTCTGGCCCCACTCCATCCCCTCAGTATCTCTGTAGCAGTGAGGGGCCAGAGCTGCACACAGTGCTGGTGGGGAGGCCTCCCCAGTGCCAGCACAGGGGGAGAGTGCTGCTGACCACACTGCTCCTGGTACAGGCCAAGATGCCACTGGCCTTCTGTGCCAGCTGGGCACACTGCTGGCTCATGTCCAGGATGTAAGGTGAGGGTGGTAGTAGCTGATGGACCTGGGGGGTGGCTTTGCCTTGGCACCTGGCCACGTGTGGGTCTACCTGTTCCTTACAGCAGCCCCACTCAGACATCAAGGAGGTGGCCAACGTGTGCAACCAGAGCCTGATGAAGCTGGTCATCCCAGAGGATGATGAAATGGATGAAGCCAAGCATTCCCTCACCCTGCTGACAGAGCCCAACTCTTCAGAGTCCCTTTCCAAGCCAGAGGCAACATCCAGCGGTGAGTTCTTGTTGATTCTGAGCCACGAGAGACAGGAGGGAAGGTCCTCAAGATGTGTTTTTTGGGTTGGCTTGGCTTCTTGGGGCAGTTTAACAGCTCTCTTTGGGCCTTGGAGTGCCTGTTTCATAAGTGCCCTGGGCCCTAGTGAGCATCCCTGTCCCCTCCCCATGCTTCACTTCAGCTTATTCATGAAACTGACCTTAAAAAAGTTCCTTTATGGTTAAATGCTTTAGTGTCTTGCTACATAACACAGGAGGAGCCACTCTCCTGGATTGGCTGGTTTGGGTGGAGCTATCATCACAGAGAGCTTTGTTGGTCCTTGGAGAACATCTCCTTGTGCATGGAGGATGTCTGTGATGGGGAAGCTTTAGAGAACAGAAAGGAAGAAGAATTTGGGATCCGTGGGTGAAGCCAGGAGGCTGCAGCCCCCTCGGAGTCCTGCAGATGTCTCCCAGCTCTGTCTGGGCTCTGCAAATTCCATTTCCAGTCTGATTCATTTCTTGCTGTGATGTTGCCAACAGCTGCTGAAGGCTAAATGCTTCAATGTGCAGAATCCAGAAGCCTTCCAGGACCTGAAGGGGGGGCTCCAGGATTGCTTTGGGCAAGGGCTGGGAGTGCCAGGAGAAGGGACAACGGCTTTGAACTGGGGGAGGGGGGAGTGAGAGTGGAGATGAGGAAGAAATTTTTGGCAGTGAGGATGGGGAGAGACTGGCACAGGTTGCCCAGGGAGGTTGTGGATCATAGATCATATTCTGTGATCCACAACCTCCCTGGAGGTGTTCAAGGCCTGGTTGGATGAGGCCTTGAGCCCCCTGTGCTGGTGGGAGGTGTTCCTCTCCTGGTGGGGCTGATCTATGAGGTCCCTTCTAAGCCATTCTGTGCTTCTAAATTCATGGAGCTTTTGAGGCTGTGGTGGTATCATCCCAGTCCTAACATTTCCAGAGCAGAAAAGGAAGGAGAGACAATTTCCAGTCCAAAAGTGGGCTGGAAGACCCCAAGAAGGCTGTTCAGAAGGCTCTTGGTGGCTTGATGGCTGAAAACAGCAACATCTTCAGCTCCCAGCATCCCTCTGATTGCTCTTGAGAATGACTCAGTGCTACTCCTGGCACATCTTTGCTCCCCAGGCCTGGGGAACGGATGCCATAGAGTAACCACCTTGGCTAACCCCTTCTGAGGCTGCACGTTCAGCCCAGTCCTCTTCTGTGACACCCCAGCAGTAGCTTCTGGGAAAACCTTGCCCAGAGAGGAGGCAAGGTGGAGAATGAAAAGGCTGAGGGAGTTTTCTTGTCTTGGAAATGAAGGTGAGAAGCTTGCCTGAGGTGGCAGGAGGCAGCAGCCGGGGCAGTTTTGCTGGTTCAGAGGTTCACAGAATGGGTGGGGTTGGAAGGGGAACCTTAAAGCTCATCCAGTCCAACTGCCCCTGCACTCAGCAGGGAATTCTGCAACTAGGCCAGGTTCATCACAGCCACAAACAGCCTGGCCTGGAGTGGTGCCAACCATGAGGCATTTCCCACCTCTCTGGGCAACCTGAGCCAGGCTCTCCCCACCCTCACTGTCAAACATTTCTCCCTTCTCTCAACTCTCAATCTCCCTCTTGCAGTTCAAACCATCACTCCTTGGCCTGACACAACGAGCCCTGCTCAAAACTCTGTCCCCAGCTTTCTTAGAGGCCCTTTGAAGCACTGCAAGGCCACCAGAAGGTGTCCCTGGAGCCTTCTCTTTTCCAGGCTGAACCACCAGGCTCTCCCAGCTTGGCCTCACAGCAGAGCCCTTCCAGCCCTGCCAGCCCTGCTGTGGCCTCCTGGCCCTGCTCCAACAGGTCCCTGTCTGTGCTGAGGACTCCCTCTCTGGAGTTGAATTGCACATTGGGGCAGGCAGGCTCAGTTAAATCCTTGGAGCCCTTTCAGCTCAAGCTCTCAGCTCTGCTCCCTGGTCCTGCTCATGCCGACTGTGTAAGGGGGCATGAAGAGTCAAATTCCTCCTGCCCTGCTTTGTCACTGTGCTTCCAAGACCCCAGCTTTTAGCAGGGAGCAGAGACTGGGAAGTTTTTTGAGTCACTTAGCTTCCTCCTGGGGTGGCATCACAGGAAAGCTGGCAAGGGTGGAGATGCCCTGGGTTGGATTCAGCCTTTGCTGTGCCTGTGTGATGCCAGGACCCTGGCTTGGTGGAAGGCGTCTGGGCAGCTCTGAGCTCCTTCTTTGAGGATGGCTGAAACCATCAGGAGGTTGAGGTTGGATATCAGGAAACATTTCTTTGCTGCTATCAGAGTGAACAGGCACTGGGGCAGGCTGCCCAGGGCAGTCCCCACGCCTGGAGGTGCCCAAGAAGTGTGAAGCTGTGATGCTTCAGGTGGGCTTGGTGGTCAGACTCTGTGATCTCCAAGGCTCTGTGTGCCTGAACCTCCATTCCAGAGGAGCAGACCCAGCCTGGGGCAGAGAGCTGAAGGGGGGCAGGCTGCTGGATGAGTCTAGTCCTGGACCATCCTCATCCTCATGCCAGCTTCATCCAGGACTTCTGACAGTGCAGAGGAGTTTGCCAGGGAGTGTGGAAGGCTCCCTGCAGATGGAAGGGATCCTCCTGCTCCCTGAGCCTTGATTGGTGGGGTCACTGCAGAAGGCTGTGGAGCTCTCCAACCTCCTGGTCCTGCTCTCCATCTTTCCCTGCCATTCCCACTAACCTGGCTTCTTTCTACCTGACCCCCCCCAGGATCTCTGGAAGCATCTGGTGACTCCAACCTTAGCAACAGCAGTGTCTTCACAGTCACCAGGTAGGCTCTGTTCCTTGTTTCAGAGGGCCTGGAGAAGAAGGGAAGGCTTCTGGGGGTGCAATGACTGAGAGATGCTGACAGAGCTGGGTGGGAGGATGGGCTGGAGGAGAACACAGTTGGGGGGTGCCTGGGGATGGTCTAGCATCTCTCTGATGTTTTTGCACCACCACATTGTCTTTGTGAGGAATTTGCCTCATGTGGAGTCCTTGCAGAGCCCCTGAGGGGGAGAGATCCAGTGGGTGGGATTCTGCCCCTGGCACAGCTTCAAGCCCCCAGGTTGGGCAGTCCAGCAAGGAGACAGGGAGAAGGTGGAGCATTGCCTTGGTTAAGGCTGAGCCAGAAGAGCCAAAGCAGGAGGGCATTTTGTTGCCTGCTGCTTTTGCAGACGTGGTGGTGTTGGACTAGCAGTGGTCTGCCCAAAGACCTCATGAGTAGGTAGCACCTGAATCATCTGGGGCTGGCTGAGGAGCTCAGAGAGTGTTGGTTCCACTTCTGGGCATCTCAGCCCTCTGCTGTGCCTCCTGGCAGCCTACCATGGCACAGTGCTGTGGTTGATGCACCTGGGGACATGCAATCCAGCTCCAGCCAAAGGATCTTAGCAGGTCTGCTGCCAGCCTTATGTGGCTTGGCCTGGTGCCCACACAGAGCAGCTCTGTGCCCAGCATGATCTCATAGACTCACAGAAGGGTTTGGGCTGGAAGGGATCTTTAAAGCTCATCCAGTCCAACCCCCCCTGCACTCAGCAGGGACAGCTGCAGCTAGAGAAGGTTACTCACAGTTTCAACCACCTTCACCTGCTATGGTGCCAACCATGGGGCAGCTCCCACCTCTCTGGGCAAGCCGGTCCAGGCTCTCCCCATCCCCAGTGTCAAACATTTCTCCCTTCTTTCCACTCTCCATCCCCTCTTCAGTTCAAACCATCTCCCCTTGGCCTGCCCCAACAGACCCTGCTCCAAAGGCTGTCCCCAGCTTTTAGGGTCCCCTTAAAGCACTGAAAGGCCACCAGGAGGCCATCGGCAACCTCTCTGAGGGTCCATTCCACCCTGTCCTCTGGGTCATTGATGAAGGTACTGAACAAAACTGGACCCAGTACTGATCCCACTGGCCACAGGCTTCCAAGTGGAGTTGGGAAAGGGAAAGGAGAGGAGGTCCAGGAGGGAAGCTGCAGCTCTGTGCTGCAGAGCTTGCACTGTGGTGGGGAGGAAGTGAAGACCCAAGAGGGACAGAAGCAGGGAGAGCTGCAGCGACTTGGATGCCAGGAGCCAGGGGACGAGTGGCTGCCTGTGGCCTGCCAAGTGCCCAAGGACTGGGGAGAACCATCTGAGGCAGCAGGTGAGACCCTTCACACCTCTCTGAGACCTGGTTTGTTTTTTGAGCCCTCCTAAGCCCTTGGGAATGGGAGGCTCCAGGTTTTAGCCTGGGATTTACCTGCCCTGAAGCCCATTTTCCTGTGCTGACCCTCAGAGTCCTGAGGCTGTTTAGTCTTGAGAAGGCGGAGAGGGGAACCTGTCATGTCTATAAATATCTGAGGGGTGGGGATGAAGAAGAAGAAGGTGCCAGGCTGATTTTGCTGTCCTGTGGTAGGATGTGGGGCAGTTGATCCAAACTGGAATTTAGGAAGTTCTTTCTCAACATGAGGAGAAAACTCTTTGGTGTGAAGCTGCTGGAGGCCTGGAGCAGGCTGCCCAGAGAGGTTGTGGAGTCTCCTTCTCTAGAGGCTTTCAAAACTCACCTGGATGTGTTCCTGTGTGACTTGCCCTGAGTGCCCCTGCTCTGGCAGGGGAGTTTGGACCCTGTGATCTCCTGAGCTCTCCTCCCACCCCTACCATTCTATGATCCTGTGTTAAGTTTTGGCTGGCCCAGCATTGGGACCTGGAAGGTTTTCACTTTGGCACCCACTGTGGGGGACTGATCTGTGCTTGGGAAGGCAGAATGTGGGTGCCAGGAGCCATGGACAGCTGCCTAGGTGGGCCCTGGGCATCTGCCTGGTGTGCTGAGGCTGCTTAGGTGGGCCCTGGGCATCTGCCTGGTGTGCTGAGGCTGCCTAGGTGAGCCCTGGGCATCTGCCTGGTGTGCTGAGGCTGCCTAGGTGAGCCCTGGGCATCTGCCTGGTGTGCTGAGGCTGCCTAGGTGAGCCCTGGGCATCTGCCTGGTGTGCTGAGGCTGCCTAGGTGAGCCCTGGGCATCTGCCTGGTGTGCTGAGGCTGCTTAGGTGGGCCCTGGGCATCTGCCTGGTGTGCTGAGGCTGCCTAGGTGAGCCTTGGGCATCTGCCTGGTGTGCTGAGGCTGCTTAGGTGGGCCCTGGGCATCTGCCTGGTGTGCTGAGGCTGCCTGGGTGTGCCCTGCAGCAGGGGCAAGAGGAGAGCTGGCTCCCGTGGCAGCCATAATGCACAGCTGCTGGCACGCCAAATGCCCACTGGGTGTCAAGGCAGGACCAGAGGAAGCTGCTGCCTGGCCTTGGGAAGCTGGGAAGGCTGCAGCTGGAGGAAGTTGCAGCTGCCTTTTCAGATGAAGTCACTCCTGCCTGTGTTTTTGTTCAGCGTGTGTGTCCCCTCCCCCCAGTGACAGAGCGTGGCTGGGTGCCAGGCCTCCAGCTCTCACGCCCCCTTATCCTGCCCTCCCTGGCTGCAGAGGGGCACAGCACTGCAGCAGCAGCAAAAAGAGGAGGACCTCGGGCAGCAGGGGTGGAGGAACTCACAACCTGGCATCTGCAGGGGGAAGTCTGCCGCGGAGATGCTGTCCAAGATGATGCTGAGGGCTGAATGCTTCCCTAGCTGGGTGCTGGGCACGTTTCTATGGCCAGAAACTCACATGCTCACTCCCACCCCCTCCCCCCTTCAAATGTGCTGTTGGCCAATCCAAAAGGCTTCCAGGGGTGATTGCAGGCTTCACTTAGAACCACAGAGTGGTTTAGGTTGGAAGGGGCCTCAAAGCTCAACCAGTGCCAACCCCCACTGCCATGGGCAGGGACAACTCCCACCAGCACAGGGTGCTCAAGGCCTCATCCAACCTGGCAGTGGATCACAGAATGGGTCTGCTGGGCAACCTGTGCCTGTCTCTCCCCACCCTCACTGCCAACAATTTCTTCCTCCTCTCCACTCTGTCTCCCCTCTCCCAGCTCAAAGCCACTGTCCCTCTTCCTGTCACTCCCAGCCCTTGTCTAAACTCCCTCCTCAGCTCTCCTGAAGCCCCTTCAGCTGCTGGAAGGCTGCTCTGAGGACTCCTTGGAGCTTTCTCTTCTGCAGGCTGAACAGCTGCAACTCTTCCAGCCTGTCCCCATAGGGGAGCTTGGAAGGGACCTCAAACATCACCTACTCCAATCCCCCTGCCATGGGCACCTCCCACCAGCCCAGGTCCCTCAAAGCCTCATCCAGCCTGGCCTTGAACACCTCCAGGGAGGTTGTGGATCCCAGAATGTGATTCTGGGATTCTGTGCTCCACAACCTCCCTGGGCAACCTGTGCCAGTGTTTCACCACCCTCACTCCCAGGAACTTCTTCCTAAACTCTGGTTTAAATCTCCTCTCTTCCACTTTGGAGGAGCCTCCTGGTGGCACTTGCTAGGAAATAGGAGCTGTGGCTGCTGGGAGAGCCTGGCTGGAGGGGCTGCAGGGGCTCCTCACATCCAGCTTCTCCAAAAGGCAACATTGGAAGTGGAACAGTGCTGTGTTTCCGTGGTGCTGCAGCCTTCCCATGCTGCTTCCTCTGGGGTAAGCCTGGATGGGGAAGGGGAGGTGGATCTGTAGAGGTCCCTTCCAACCCTCACCACGCTGGGATTGAGTGTGCATGGCAGTTGGCCAGGGGACCACAAGCAAGGTAAGGGACATGAGGGCTCCAGAAGGGTCTTTATGGTCTGCTGCAAGGAAGTTTTGAGTGGTGTTCAGCAGCACTTGGCCACCTAAAGCTCTGCAGAAAGGGCCAACAGCTGCCTGAGTTGCTCAGCTGCCCCAGGCTGGCTTTAGATCTGCCTTTAAAGGTTTAGGGCTGAGAACAAAGCTCAGATTGCTGCTGCTTGGCTTCTGCTGGTGAAGTCTTGGTAGGGCTGGGAGGCATATTGAGAACACTCTGGTGGAGAGTGGGGATGGTGTTGGCTGCCCCTGCAGCATCCAGGGGATGGCAGAAGGGGTTGGAAGGAAGCTTCAGAGCTCAGATGGGTGATCAATCTCTGGCTGCTTGGCTAAAGGGCAGCTTTGTGGTGGCTTGCTCTGAGCTCCTGCCCCTTGCAGTCCAATTCTCCAGCAGCTTCCCTGGTGGAGTTGGCCTTGCTGCAGATTTCAGGGCCCAGGGTAGAGGCTTGTGGAGGCCTCCCCCTGGCTCTCCTTCTGGTTGGAAGGGACCTCTGAAGGTTGAGTCCAACGTCCCTGCCATGCAAGTTCACCTAGAAAAGGTCACACAGAAACAGGTCTGGGTAGGTTTTGAATGTCTCCAGAGGTGGAGATGCCTCCAGGCTGGGGGGTGAGGAGGTGGAGATGCTTCCAACCTGAGTGGCTGTGGAGGTGCCTCCAGCCCTGGCAGGAGAGCAGGTGGAGGGAGCTGGAAGGGAGCCTCAGGCACACTGCCCCAGCCCTGCTCGTGGTGATTTATAGCCCCCTGTACTGGATCTCTCTGCCTAGACTTAGCCTCATCACTTCCCCTTGCACTGATCCAGTAGTTTGAAACCCCAGGAAGGAGGCCAAGAGCACCAAAATGAGAGCAGTGGAGGTCGAGAAGGTGACAGCTTGTGGGAGCAAGAGCAGAGGAGATGTTCACCTCCTGGCTGCCAGCTGGAGCAGCACAGCAGCCAGCCCCTAGGGGAGCTGCCCTTGTCACTTGGATCACAAAGAAAGGACTCAGAGATCTCCACCCTTGGCAAGGGCTAAGCCTAGACCTTAACCTTGGCTGCAAATCGGGTCAGGAAAGCAGCTGGGCCAGGCAGGAGGCCAGGAGGGAGATGACAGCTTGGGCATTGGCAGAGAGGAGCTAACTGCTGAGAAGCCCTTGGAGAAAGAGAAGAAAGGAGAAAATGAGCTGGGGAGGGACATCAGGAGGAGAACATGGCTGTGAGTTGAGCTCAGCAGGGTGGTGACCTCTGTTCCTATGCTGGAGGATGCTTCCTGAGATGGAAGGGGAGATGGATCTCCTGCCCCACCACTCAGCTGGAGCAGAGAGTATCAGTATCCAGCAGGGAGGGAGTCAGAGATTCACAGAATGGGTTGGAAGGGACCATGAAGATCATCCAGTGCCAACCCCTGTCATGAGCAGGGAATACCTCCCACCAGCATAGGGTACTCAAGACTTCAACCTGGCCTTGAACACCTCCAGGGAGGTTGTGATCACAGATTCTAAGATTCTGTGATCCGCAACTTCCCTGGGCAATCTGTGCCACTCTCTCCCCACTCTCACTACCAACAGTTTCTCCCTCATCTCCACTCTCACTCTCCCCTCTCCCAACTCAAAACCATTGTCCCTCTTCCTGGCACTCCTAGGCCTTGTCCAAAGTCCCTCCCCAGCTACTACAAGGCTACTCTCAGGTCCCCCTGGAGCCTTCTCTTCTCCGGCCTCAATAGCCCAAGCCTTGCAACCTGCCCCATAGAGGAGGTTCTCCAGTCCTCTGATCATCTTTTGTGGCCTCCTCTCCAGCATCTCCCTGTCCTCCATGTGCTGGGGGCAGCAGAGCTGGTGGCAGTGCTGCAGGTGGGCTCTCAACAGAGCAGCTCAGAGGGAGTGAATCTCCTCCCTCCCCCTGCCGCTCTCCCTGCTGCCTGCCACAGCTCCATCCGCCCTAAAACCCTCTTCTGGATTCTGCCACAGGCAGCCCGCAGAGGCCGTGCCAGGGCCACACTCATCTTCCCGAGGAGGAGAATCTGGGCTAGTGGGTTAGATGGAAGCAATTGCATCTGACATCTGCCCTGCTGCAGATGCCAGCGCTGGAGGCCCAGAGGATGCCACCGGGGCGGTGCCCTCGCTGCTGCTGCTCCCGCGCCTGCTGCTGGGGGATTACAGTGAGCAGGCTCTGAGCTGCCAGGCAGCTGAGGTTCTGCTGCCTCTGCTGCTGTCTTCCTTCACCCACACAAAGGTGGCAATCTGCTGCTGCTCCCTTGTGGAGTGTGGGCACTTAAGAGTTTTTTCTGCCCAGTTTCAGACCTCTGGATGGTGCCTGAGATCCGGGCTGAGTCCAGAAACTGGTTCTCCACCAGCAACCCCACTCTGGGGTCTAGAGCACAAGGTTTCAGGAGGAGCAGCTGAGGGAAGTGGAGTTGTTCAGCCTCTGGAGGCTGAGGGGAAACCACCTGGCTCTCTGCAGCTCCCTAGGAGGAGGTGGGAGCCAGATGGGGGATGGTCTGTTCTCCCAAGGAACAAGCAACAGAACAAGAGGAAACAGCCTCAGGTTGCACCAGGGCAGGTTTAGGTTGGACAGGTCACACAGGAACACATCCAAACAGGCCTTGAAAGTCTCCAGAAAAGGAGAGTGGGGCAGGAGCAGGCCAAGTGGGCAGCTGAGGTTTCTTTGGGGTTGAGTTGAGATGGTTTTATGCAACCTCTAACATGGCAGGAGTGAGTTGGGCATCACAGCACTACCCTCCTCTAACATGTAGACCCTCTCAGCATGGCAGGAGCAAGTTGGCATCACAGCACCACCCTCCTCTAACATGTGTAGACCCTCTCAGCATGGCAGGA
>VWYK01026431.1:0-10036 GCA_013399775.1 Semnornis frantzii | reverse complement strand
GTGGGGTGGGTTTTGGTGCTTTCAGGGTGGGTTTTGCTGGTTTGGTTTTTTTTTTTTCTCTCTGATGGAAATCCGTAGCTGAATCAATCCCTTAAGCCCCAAGGCTCTGCTGGCTGCTCCCCACCAGCTCTGCTTTTCTGCAGAGGAAATGGAGGTGACTGAAATAAGTGAGAAGAGCATTTTGGGGGGGCTTATGAGGACAGCTCCAGCTTGTTAACCCCCCCTCAATCATCAGTGGCCAGCCTGCTGCTGCAGAAAGTGCTCACCTGTCCTTTGGAATTGCCTAGGGCAAAGCAAAGCCTGAAGCCCTTGGAGGAGTTGTGCTGCTTGACACAGGGGAGACAAAGATTGAGAGAACAATCACAGATTGGCTTAGGCTGGAAGGGACCTCAGAGCTGTCACTATTCCAGCTCAGGTTGTCTGGGGCTATTAGCAACCTGCTCTAGTTGAGGCCATCCCTGCTCGAGCGCAGTGGGGTTGGACTGGATGAGCTTCGAAGGTCCCTTCCAAACCCCGAACCATTCCAGGCTTAGTTTCAAGGTGTGGGCTTGCTGAGCTCTGTGTTCTTGCCATAGGTCAGGAAGCCTAAAGCAAGGCCAGGCTGGTGCCGGGATGCAGCTGGATCCAGGCCCTCCCCCTCTGTTTACCGCGGGAGGAGCACAAGGTGCTGCACCACCCCCCCCACTGCTGAACAGGGGCCAGCATCTCATCATGGCATCTGCAGCATCCTGACTCATCTCTGCCTTCTCTTCCCCTTCCTCCCCAGTCCCTCCTGGGAAGAAGTGGTCAAGAGAGACCTAGTTAAGATTCACCAGAGGCATTGCAAAGAGGTTGGAGGGAAGCTGAAGCCAGCAGTTCCCTTTGATATGTAGACAAGTTGAGGGGATCCTGGCTGTGAGATGATGTGTGCTGCTGAGCTGCAGCACCTCGTGTTGCTTCAGGAGGATGTTCTGGGCTGCTTTTGAAGGCAACCTTTGAAAGCCCCTGCTTAGAAATGTGCTTCCAAACTTCCTTGCAGCTCCCAGACTTAAGTGGATCCTAGCTGGGAGTGGAGTTGTCTGCACCAGCTGCTTCTGGTTGTTTTTTTTTTCTGTTCCCACTGTGAGTCTTGCAGCCCTGACACCTGGTTGATAGTAGGAAAAGGTGGAAAGGCAAAGGTCAGGCCCTCTGTGTAAGGAGTGGATTGGACCTTCTAAAAGTACTGCTGAAATGATGACCTGGTCCTGGGGTTGTCTCCCTCTGCAAGCTCCTGGCACAAAGGTGATCGCTGCTGTAGCTGTTCTGGTTCACAGCATCACAGAATGGCTCAGGGACCTCAGAGCTCATCTCCTCCAACCCCATGCCATGGGCAGGGACACTTCTCAACTAGATTTGACTGTTCAAGGCCTCATCCACGTTGGCCTTGAACAGCTCAACACCACTAAATCATGTCCCCAGTTGCCATGGGCACACATTTCTTGAACACCTCCAGGGACGGTGACTCCACACCCTCTCTGGGCAGCCTGTGCCAGAGTCTCAGCACCCTCACTGAAGAAATTCCTCAGCTCCAGTCTAACCCTGCTATCCTTCAGCTTCAAACCATTCTCCCTTATCCTGTCTCTAGACACCCTCAGTAAAAATCTCTCTGCAGCCTTTCTGCAGGATCTCTTCAGGCAGCTCTAAGGTACCCCATGAGCCTTCTCTTCTCCAGGCTGCACACCTCCAGCTCCCTCAGCCTGTGCTCACAGCAGAGCTACTCCACCCCTGGGATCTCCTGTGCTCCTGTGACCTCACCCCAGCAGCTCTGTGTCTTACTTCTGCTGGGGGAGCAGAGCTGGAGGCAGGATTGGAGGTGAGGTCTGAGCAGAGCCAAGGAGCAGAATCCCCTCTCTTGCCTTGTGCCCATGGCCCATGTTTTGATGGCCATGGTGGTGTTAGGCTGCTGGTTGGACTCAGTGATCTCAGAGGGCTTTTCCAACACAAACAAGAATCAGAGAATGGCTCAGGTTGGAAGGCACCACAGAGATCATCTACTCCAACCCCCCTGCCGTGGGCAGGGACAACACCTCTCAGCTAGACTCTGCTGCTCAAAGCCTCATCCAGCCTGGCCTTGAACACCTTCAGGCAGGAGGCAGCCTGTGCCAGAGTCTCACCACCCTCAGACTGAAGAACTCCTTCCTCAGCTCCACTCTAACTCTGCTCTGTCTCAGCTCCAAACCCTTCCCCCTTGGCCTGGCTCCAGACACCCTCAGCAAAAGTCTCTCTGCAGCCTTCCTGCAGCATCCCTTCAGGCACTGGCAGGCAACTCTGAGGTCCCCCTGGAGCCTTCTCCTCTGCAGGCTGCGCACCCCCAGCTCCCTCAGCCTGTGCTCACAGCAGAGCTGCTCCAGCCTGATCAAGGTTCCTCAGCTCCTTCCCAGCTGGACCTGGTGCTGAGTTCAGGAGAGCACAACAGATGATGTGGGCATCCCTGAGAGAACCTTGAAGCTGCTGAGCTTCTCTCCTCTGTTTTCCTTTCTCTGGTGCCAAGTGGAGTTGTTTCTTTGTGTCTGAACATGTTCCTGTTTGCTTATCTGCTCCTCTCCATCTCACCGGGGCATGGAAGTTGTGCTGGGACTTTTGTCTGACTCACGCAGGAGTGACGCAGGCAGGAGGGTGGAGCTGGTGTCTGATGTGAGGCAGGAGAGACTTTGGCTTCCTCTCGAGGCTGTGGATGTCAAAACCTACCTGTGTTTATACAGGAGCATTGAGTACAGGAAGATCCAAATGGTTCCTTCCCTGGCCGTTAGCAGCTGCGTCTCCTAAAACGTCGGCAGGAGTCTCCTGGCACAGGGCAGGAGTTGGAGCTCTTCCCTAGAGAGGATTGGCTGAGCTGTGCCACTACCTATGGAGGTAGTGATGGGCTTGAAAGTCTACATGGGCAGCGAAGGTGGTGAAGGGTGTAGAGAGCAGGGCTGGAGAGGAGCAGCTGAGGGAGCTGGGGGTGGTTAGTGTGGAGCAAAGGAGGCTGAGGGAGACTTCATTGCTCTCTGTAGCTCCCTGAGAAGCTGCAGTGAACTGAGGTTGGGCTCTGCTCCCTAGGCTCAGGTGATAGAAGGAAAGGAATTGGCCTGAAATTGTGCCAGGGGAGGCTTAGGTTGGAGAGGAGGAAAAATTTCTTTGCTGCAGGAGTGGTCAGAGATTGGCACAGGCTGCCCAGGGAGGTGGTGGAATCCCCCTGCCTGGAGATGTTCAGGAAAGGTGTGGCCATGGCACTTGGGGCCATGGTTTGATGCCCATGGTGGGGTTGAGTTGCTGCTTGGACTGGATGACCTCAGAGGCCTTTTCCAACCCAAACTCTTCTCTGACTCTGTGCTGCAGCCTCCCCTTGCTCTGCACAAAACCAGGTGGTTCTGGGGGCACCAACCCATCCTGGGACCAGTCTGGAGGCCCTGGGAAGGGTTTGAGGTGTCCAAGATCCAACTGCTCTGCTGTCACTCTGCAGCCAGCAAGCTGGTGGGGTTGGGCTGCTGGTTGGACTGGATGATCTCAGAGGTGTTTTCCAACCCAAACAATTCTCTGATTGTACAACCTTGAAGCCATCTTCTCTGGGACAAGTTGAATGATTCTGCCCCTCTCTGAGGTCTCTTAGAAGGAAGCTCAGCTGTGGTGCGCTGGCATTCACCTCTCTCCCTTCCTGTTGGCTCCTACACCTCTCCTGTGAATCCTGAAGCAGCTCTTCAGGATCTCAAAGCTCAGGGCTCTGCCCAGCTCTCTGAGCTCTGCTGTCACACTAAATCCTGCCCAGCTTCTTCCACCACACCCCAGTTCCCACTGCAGTGAAGCTGAGCACCAGCTCGTGCCAAAGCTGTCTCACCATGGTTTGCTTTGGAGCTTTGCTCTGTTGGCTTTGTCGCTCCAGCTCCCAGCCTTTAAATCACCTCAGCCAAAATCTTGTGACCCTGTGCAGAGCAGAGGGTGTGAAGACTGTGAGGAGGTGAACTCCAGCACACATCTGCCTGGCTTTTTGGTTGGATTTTCCCGGTGGCAAAGCTTCTCTGGAGCAAGACTCAGAGCTGCAAGGTGCCAAAACATGTGGGGGCAAGGGGGGAGGGAATCTTGTTTTGGAGAGGTAAAAGAAGCTGAGGGTGAGCTCAGGTCTAAAGTGGTGTAGTAGAGAGACAGGGAGATCATTTCAGCTGGGTGGTGGAGGCTGTGGCCAGCCCAGTTCATGCCATACATGGAAGCAGGCTGTGAGCAGGAGGCTGGAAGCAGGGTGGGGTGATGGTGCTGAGGTGCTGGAGGACACTGGGTTGAAAGATGATCTGCAGGGATGGGAAGTTTCTTGGGAGCTACTTGGCTCTCAGCATCAGTTCCAGACCATAATTGCAAGGCCTGCTGTGTACATCCACAGCCACAGTGTGTACGTGTGCTGGGCAGCCAGTGGTGAGCTGGCAGCCTGGGTTAGAGGAGGTGCTTGGAGGGCTCCTGCATGAAATCATGGAGCAGACTAAAACCACAGAGGAGTTGTCTGCAGCGGAGGCCAAACAACCCCTGACACAGAATCACAGGCTCAAGAGTGGTTTGAGCTGGAAGGGGCCTTCAGAGCTCATCCAGTCCAAACCCCTGCACTCAGCAAGGGCAGCTGCAACCACAGCAGGTTGCTCACAGCCCCAAACAACCTGACCTGCAACGGTGCCAGCCATGGGGCAGCTCCCACCTCTCTGGGCAACCTGAGCCAGGCTCTCCCTACTCAGTGTCAAACATTTCTCCCTTCCCTCCGCTCTCAGTCTTCCCCTTTGAGATCAAACCATCATCCCTTTGCCTCTCACAACAGGTCCTGCTCAAAAGTTTGTCCCTAAATTCCATAGAGGCCCCTTGAAATACCACCAGAAGGTCTCCCTGGAGCCTTCTCTTCTCCAGGCTGAGCAAGCCCAACTCTCCCAGCCTGGCCTCACAGCAGAGGGCTTCAATCCTCCCAGCACTGCTGTGGCCTCCTCTGGCCCACTCCAGCAGGTCCCTTTCTGTGCTGTCCTGAGGACTCCAGGGCTGCCCCCAGCACTGCAGGGAGGGGGCTCAGCAGAGCAGAGAGGCAGAATAGCCTCCCTGCCCTTGCTGCCCACACTGCTCAGCCCAGCCTTGTCCCAAGCTGGATGTAGGATGGGATGAAGCTGTGGAGTGCAGGATTTGGAGAGTTTGGCTCTCTGAGTGTGCTGAGTGGCAGACTGGGTAGCAAATAAAAGCAAATCTTTCACCTGTCCCAAGCTCTGGGGCTTGGAGGTGCTGAATTTGAAAGGGTTGCATCCATCTAGCCCCCAGCAGCATGGCCTATAGGGATGCTCCAGGGCAGCTTTGGCTTCCTCCTGTTAGCTGGAGCTGTCCATGAAGAAATGCATCCTTGGCATCTCACTCTGCAACTGGCCTTGGTTGGGGTCTTAGGCTCCCTGTATGGTAATTAAACATATTGAGAGAGGTGCTGTGAGCTCTGGCAGTGCTCAGAGTGCTGTGAGCCTCACCCTTGCAGCAGGAAGGAGTTTTGCAGCTTGGCTTCAGTTCACAGAATTGCTCAGATTGGAGAAGACCTTGAACATCATCAATCCAATCAGTATCTGTCTCTCAAGTCTGCAGCTGAACCATGGCTGGAAAAGATCTTTAAGATCAAGTCCAACCAGCATCTGCCTCTTAAATCTGGTGCCGAACCATGGCTAGATAAGACCTTTGAGTCCAAGCAGTATCTACCTACCAAGCTTGGTGCTCAACCACAGTAGGAAAAGACCTTTAAGATGATTGAGTAGGCACAATCCCAGGCACAACTCCAGGCTGGGTGGGGAATGGCTGAGAGCAGCCCTGAGGAAAAGGACCTGGGGGTCTGGGTTGATGAGAAGCTCAACATGAGGCTGCAGTGTGAGTGCAGCCCAGACAGCAACTGTGTGCTGGGCTGCAGCAAGAGCAGTGTGGGCAGCAGGGTAAGGGAGGGGATTCTGCCCCTTTGCTCTGCTCTCCTCAGACCCCACCTGGAGTCCTGTGTGCAGTTCTGGAGCCCCCAGCACAGGAAGGACATGGAAGTGTTGGAGCCAGTCCAGAGGAGGCCACCAAGGTGCTCAGAGGGCTGCAGCAGCTCTGCTGTGAGGACAGGCTGAGAGAGTTGGGGCTCTGCAGCCTGGAGAAGAGAAGGCTTCCAGGAGACCTTAGAGTAGCCTTCCAGTATCTGAAGGGGGCTACAGGAAGGCTGGGGAGGGACTATTGACAAGGGCTTGCAATGCCAAGAGAAGGAGCAATGGGTTTGAACTGGCAGAGGGGAGATTTAGACTGGATGTCAGGAGGAAGTTCTTTCCAGTGAAGGTGGTGAGACACTGGCACAGGTTGCCCAGGGAGGTTGTGGCTGCTCCCTCCCTGGAGGTGTTCAAGGCGAGGTTGGAGGAGGCCTTGAGTGACCTTTGCTAGTGGGAGGTGTCCCTGCCTATGGCAGGGGGTTGGAACTGGATGATCCTTGAGGTCCCTTCCAACCTTACCATTCTATGATCATGGAGTCCAATCATTGAGCTAACACTGCCTAAATTCTGCCCCACATCTATTGAAGGACTCTTAAATCCCTCCAGGGATGGGGACTCCACCACCTCCCTGTGCAGCCTGATCCAGTGCCTGAGAACTCTTTCAGTGAAGAAACTCTTGCTAATATCCAAACTGAACCTCCCTTGCAACTTGAGGCCATCTCCTCATGTCTTATCACTCACTACTTAGTTGAACAGACCAACCCCCACCTCTCTACTTCCTCCTTTCAGGTTCTTTATGGTAGTATTATAAAGTGACATCACCACCCCCAGTTGGTGATTTGGTGATGCCTGTTAGCAGGATTTACTCTGGGAGGAAGAGAAGAAGCCCCCAGCCCTGCTTCCTCCCCTTTGCCTCCCCAGCCTCAGGCTGCAATCCAGCAAATGTAAAAGGAGGGGGGCAAAAAAAGGTCTTGGCAGGATCAGAGGAGAAAAGTTGCTGTGCTGGGGACCTGAAAAGAGGTCCAGTTCAATTGGTGTGGGAAGATTTATGGTGGTTTTTTTCTTTTCTTTGCTGGCTTTAAAGCTGAAGGGAGGTGGAGGTTTGGGAGGGGGAGAAAATGCAAGTTTGCTTTTCACACTGTGTGTGCCTGGGGCTGGGCCAGCCTGGCTGCTGACTGCTCCTGGCTCTGGGACTGCCTGCCCCTGGCTCGCCTCCCCCCCTGCCTTGGCTCCAGCTGAAAGCTGTGGAGGAAGGGAAAAAAAACAATAAACCCCAATAAATCATCCAAGCTTTGGGTTGGAAAAGACCTCTAAGATCAAGTCCAACCACTATCTACCTCTCAAGTCTGGAGCTAAACCATGCCTGGAAGAGACCTTTAAGGGCAAGTCCAACCAGTATCTGCCTACCAAGTCTGGTGCTCAACCATGGTTGGAAAAGACCTTTAAGATCTCTGAGGCCAATCCGTATCTGCCTTTCAATTCTGGAGCTAAACCATGTCTGGAAAAGACTTTTAAGATCAAGTTCAACCAGTGTCTGCCTACCAAGTTGAGCTAAACCATGGCTGGAAAAGACCTTTAAGATCTCTGAGGCCAATCCATATCTGCTTTTCAGTTCTGGAGCTAAACCATGGCAGGAAAAGACCTTTAAGGGCAAGTCCAAGCAGCATCTGCCTCTCAATTCTGGTGCTAAACCACATCCCACAGCACCACATGAAGGTCTCAGGAGAAGCCTTGGTGTACACTGTAGCATTGAGTGGTGGGGAGACAGGAGGGCACACCCAGCAGCATCCTTGGCATTCCTGATCCCCCATGGCTCATCCCTTCACCCTCCTGCCATCACAGTGTGGTTTTTTTCCCAACCTCCCAGGTGTTGGTCTCCTTTGAAAGGTTGATAGCCCCAGGGCGGTTGAGGCTGGAGAGGAGCAGCCCCAGAGGGGATCTGAGCAATACTCAGCAAGAGACAAAATGAGGGGGTAGGCTGGGGCCAGATGCTTGTCAGTAGTGCCCAGGGACAAGGACAAGGAGCAGTGGGCACAAACTGGCATGCAGGAGGTTCTGTCTGAGTAGGAGGAGGAACTTGTTTGGTGTGAGGGTGCTGGAGGCCTGGAGCAGCCTGCCCAGAGAGGTTGTGGAGTCTCCTTCTCTGGAGAACCTCCAGCCCCAGCTGGCCATTGTGATCCTGGGCAAGATGCTGTGGGTGCCCTGCTTTAGCAGGAGGCTGGACTGGGTGATCTGCAGAGGTCCCTTCCAACCTGATTCACCATGCTGGGATTCACTCTTCTGTGAAGTGCTTTGCAGCCCTTTCCTGTTCTCCATCTTGCTTCAACTGAGCTCCCATCTTCTCCTTGGCAAGAACCACCTTGTCCCTGGTAGTTTGTGCCCCATTTCATCATGACACATCCAAAGCTGGCCCTAAACACCTCCCTTTTCCAGGGATCCTATCAAGGACAACATCTCCAGGAGCTCAGTCCTTAGCCTTGCCATCCCTGGTGCCCCAGGAGCTGTTGCTGCAGCCCATCCCTGGGGTCCTGGCACTTATCCTGTGCTGCAGCACTTTCTGGGTCATCTCCTTTTTCAACCTGCTGGGGCCAGCACAGCTTGTTGGCCAGAGGGCAAATCTCTCCTCCAAAGGCATCGAGGTGATGCTTTGCACACAAAGAGGTGCATCCCACCCAGCACCCACCCTTGAGGGGCTGTTCTTTTCCCTCTGATGCCATCAGTCTGGGCTCCATTCAACCAGAACAAGCAGCAAATTAACCTGACCTAGATCTGGAGAAGCTGGAGAGCCTGATAGGTTAGTGTGCCCTCAAAACCCATGCTCTGGAGGCAGTGCAGGGAGGAAATCATGCCTGTTCCCACTCAGCTGTTTATTTAGAGCAGCTTATTTAGAACTGTCTTGAGAAGCTGCTCCTCTGTCCCCAGCTGTGCAAAGAGCTTCACCACTCTCCTTGCTGCTCTCTGCCCCCATCCTGGGAATGGCTTCGCCATGCCAGCCAGATCTCCCCATGTATCCTGCTCCTTCCAGTTCACACGGAGCAGGGACACACCACCCTACATCTCCTCCCCTGGGTGGAAGTCCCTTCTGGGCCATCCCTCCAGTCTGCCCCCTCGGGATCGCAGCCTCTCACAGTTGGCAGTGGCTTCAGCCTGCGTCTTCCCCGTGGGGCCGAGGGTTTGCTCGGCTCCTGACGGATGGGACCTGCTTGCTCCTGGCTCAGCCAGCCCGTTGCCATGGCAATGGCAGGATATTGCTTTCCTCCTCCTCTGTGCACAAAGCCAGGCGCTGGCTCCAGCTCTGCCGGGCGCAGGGATGTGCGGCGCATACCAAGCGCCGCTGGCTGCCCTCCGATCCCGGCTGGCATCCCGCGAACGAGCAGCAGGAGCTGGAGCTGCCTCTCCTCTCCTTCTCC
Organism: Semnornis frantzii; assembly: GCA_013399775.1. Taxonomy (NCBI): domain Eukaryota; kingdom Metazoa; phylum Chordata; class Aves; order Piciformes; family Ramphastidae; genus Semnornis; species Semnornis frantzii. Next base: position 675 of record VWYK01026431.1, on the reverse strand, counting down.
TCTTTTCCCACGGCTGGAAAACCCCCTCCCTGCTCTTAGCAGCTCTTCCTCTTCCTCCAGGTGTTAGTGCACCCTGCGGAGGATTAATAGGGGTTGGAAGGGAGCTCGGGAGATTAGTGCTGGTGGATGAGACACTCGACGTGAGCCAGCAGTGGGCACTGGCAGCCCAGAGAGCCAAGCAGAACCTGGGCTGCAGCAAGAGCAGTGTGGGCAGCAGGGCCAGGGAGGGGATTCTGCCCCTCTGGTCCACCCTGGTGAGAGCCAACCTAGAGCACTGTGCCCAGTTCTGGAGCCTCTGTAACAGGAGAGGTCTGGAGGGCCTGGAAGATGTCGAGAGACGGGCCACGAGGGTGATCAGAGGGCTGCAGCTGCTCTGCTATGGGACCAGAGTGCCCCACATCTGCCTTCCCTATGGGCAAGAAAGATCTGGGAGGGGGCACTGCAAAGGCTCAGCCATGATCAGGAGAGCAACCTGTTCCTCAGGGAGGTTTTTAGGAGCTAAAGCAGCTTTGTTTCATAGAATCATGGAATGGTTTGACTGACAATAGTTTGGGCTGTTCAGGCTGGAGAAGAGAAGGCTCCAAGGAGACTTGATTTTGGCCTTCCAGTGTCTGAAGTGGGCTACAAGAAAGGTGAGGAGGGGCCTTTTATGGTGTCAGGGAGTGATAGGACTTG
>VWYK01026429.1:12423-36596 GCA_013399775.1 Semnornis frantzii | reverse complement strand
CAGGAAGAGAATCAAAATGAATTAAAACCACATGGAGATCCTCCCTCTTTACCCCCCTTTCCCCCTTTCCTTTCACTATATGAATCCCCACACCAGGAGACAGAGGCCAGTTCAGTCTAATTTAGACCAGTGTTTTTGTTTCCTAAAGTCTCGGCCTTGGGCTGAGTCCATTAATAGGCTGCAGCTGATTTTAATCTAGATGAACTCAAGACTTCTCTCTTCTTTGGTTTTAAAAAGATTACAAATTGTGTGTTATATAAATAGAGGGGAAAGGGAAAAAAAAAAACCAGAATGAGTAAAAAATCTGCTCTCTATTAGCTGACCTGCTGAACAAGCCTGTGATTCAAATAAAGATGAGAAATGAGAGTTGCAGGGGGAAACAATACACAACTAAAAGCTCGAGTGATACTGCCCCAAGACACGCTCGAAGAGGAGGTGCAGTAATGTCTGATAGCTACTATTACCATTGCAACAACACAGAAGAGATATTAATGAGACCCCAAAGTGCCAAACCAGATGCCGTAAAGACTGCTCTGATAGCTTGCAGCTAAGCAGCACTCCTTGCCAGTTAAAGTTCAAATCACTTGGATTAGCAGCCCTGACCTATTGTCCTGGTAAGGAATATTCCACGACACCTATCTCGTGTCTCTGTTAGCTAGGTGGAATAAGCTGGACTTAGGCTAGCTTCTTCTACACAATCATGACAAAGAATGCCATGGTAGCCATGTGGAATGCTTCAGGCAGAATCTTTGATGAGATGTGCTGAACCCAGAGTTGCCTCAGATCAGTGCTGAGCAATGAAGAAGGTGCATGGCTATGTTGTTCTCCCGTTCTGAGTTGCTCAGGGTGAGTGAAAGAAGAAGCGAAGCCCGTGCCAACACAATGCAAAATTACATCTCCTTTGGTCCAGAAAACCTCCTCTACATTAGCTCTACCAAGTCTGAAAAAGGTAAGGCAAACCAGTCTGCTACAAAAGGTAAATGGGAAAATCATTTTTAGTATGATGCAACTAAGATACAAGAGTCTTCTCACCCTGGTAAAGGGTGGCAGAAGAAAATCACTTCCCTGCAGTGCTGTTTCTCATGACAGCAGTTTCAGATGCCTGCCAACAAGGATGTATGTAAGGACAAAATACTTTTGTCTTACTGGTATCAAACCACTCTGCGTAGACATCTTTGTTTCTTCTCATCACACAGAAAGATGGAGAGCTGAATGCTATAATCCTCCTCCACCTGACCATCAACTTTCTGAACTACTTAAATGTGTCCCTGTTCACTTCTTAGTACAGTGTGGGTTTAGTGTCCTTTAAGTTTAGTGTCTCCCAGTTTAAGTTTTCTTCATTTCATTGTGTGCTGCTTTTTTTTCCCCCAATAGCACTTTGAAATACAGAACACAATCATCTGATACTGCTAAGGATCTGAAAATTGGGAATGCCAGTCTCAAATGATTTCAGTGTGGGGTGGGAAAGGGCTGGGCTTTGGGAGGTTTTTACACCACTTCAATTCTGCCTGCTCTTTGTTGCTCTAGAGCTCCACACACAGCCACAGCACACAAGATAGCTTAAAGTGGAATCCATGATTTTGTAGATAATTGCAATGAGATTAAAATGCTACATTCTGAATGGTCAACCTCAATACTAATGGATGAAAAGCTTCTTTGGAGAGGCATCTGATGAACAAGCTCATACACAATTGTTCTATTTAAAAATGGCCACTGCCACTGAGGAGCAAGGTCAAAAATGAAGTGAATATGAACAGCAAGTAGAGTGTAACTGCTCACAGCACCCTCCAGTCACAGTGCTGGGGGAGAACAGCAGGATGGGGACCTACAGATTTGTCTGTAACAGGATTTTGGTCTTGATACTACTAGAAAAAGATAGGTACAAACCTGCTTTCAATCCACACAACCCCCACACACATTTGAGCAAGATTTAAAGTGAGCTGTACTTACAAACAAAAGACCCCAGAAGCTGGAGTCTTGATGTGCGATGGTTTGGGAGTCACTCTGCCCTCAACACTATGAAAGTCCCCCAGACTAGACTCAGCCAGCTGGAAGTTAAGGACTGAAGCTCTATTTACAGCTCAGCACAATGTACAAGCAGAAATATACACACAATATACAGGAATAGTTACAGAAATATACAAGTTAAAGGCAGTAGAGAAACACAATTCCTGTCCCAGAAATCAGAGTGCCCAGGAGGGGATCCCAACCACCCTTCCACCTTCTTCCCACCCCTCTGCCTTACCCCAGGGTCTGCCTTATGTGCAAGGTGAGTTTGGAGGATGGGCAAGGGGGGTTAGAAGCAGAGTGGTTAGTTGGGTTAAAAGCAGAAAGTGGAAGCCACAGCAGCTCCCAGAGAGTAGGAGACTCTCTACCTTATCTATATTTGTGTCCTTGTTTTTATACATTTCAGCAAGCCTATGAGTGAAGCAGACATCACTAGTGTTTGCTTTTCATAACCTATCATCTAATTCTATAGATTCTATAATCTAAATACAACTAAAATACTCCAATTAGCCTCAAACCAGCTGCATGATGCCATTAAGATAACTTAAAAAAAATCTCAAAAGAGCATTTGATTCCTCAGAGCATGCATCTGGAGTCCTGTGTACAGCTCTGCAGCCCCCAACACAGAAAGGACATTGAGGTGTTGGAGCCAGTCCAGAGTAGAGCCACAAAGATGCTGAGAGGGCTGCAGCAGCTCTCCTATGAGGACAGGCTGAGAGAGTTGGGGCTCTGCAGCCTGCAGAAGAGAGGGCTTCAAGTAGGGAGACCTTGGAGTGGCCTTGCAGGATCTGAAGGGGGCTACAGGAAGGCTGGGGAGGGACTATTGACAAGGTCTGGGAATGCCAGGATGAGGAGGAATGGGTTTGAAGTGTCAGAGGGGATGTTAGGAGGAAGTTGTTTGGAGTGAGGGTGGTGAGACACTGGCACAGGTTGCCCAGGGAGGTTGCGGAGCACAGAATCACTCAACCTGATCTTTGATCACATTGGGTGATTCTGTGCTCCACAACCTCCCTGGAGGTGTTCAAGGCCAGGCTGGACAAGGCCTTGAGTGACCTGTACTAATGGGAGGTGTCCCTGCCTATGGCGAGGGGTTGGAACTGGATGATCTTTGAAGTCCCTTCCAACCTTAGCATTCTTTGATTCGATGATTCTATAATCTAACTCCTCCTAAGTCTCAACTGCAATGATAGATGTGCCTGGACTACAGGCAGCGATTTTTCTCTCTTTGCTAATGGGGCAAACGTAAGTTGGGAGGGGTCTGTATCCAGTCACTGCAGCTTTTATTTATGTAACTTTGCTGGAGCTTGAATGTGACTATAGTTGACTGCATGTGGGTGGCTGTAGGACAGGCGGACAGCTGGGTGAAAAGCTGTGACAAAAGGAATCTTGTCCCATTTCCTGCTCGCGCTTCATTCACTAATGAGCGCTGCTCTGGGTCCTTCTCAACAGTTCTTCATCTGTTGTTGTCTCGTCTGCGAAAGGGGCACCCCAGCAGCAGAGCTGTTGTCAGCTTGTCTTGGGAGTTTATTCTGCTGCCTCTCACCCCTGCAGCTGTGTGGGACTGGAAGTGGCTGGCTGTAAACAACACAGTATTTGGTGCTGCTTTCGGGACGGCTGAAGGCCAGTCCGAGGCCAGCTGTGCTTGCCAGTGTAATCTGTTTCCCATTTCTTGTAATAAATGCATATCTCAACAACTAATAATCAAATGAAATGGGGATTTATCTGTTGTCTTCTTCAGTGTGATTTGTGTTGGAGAAAGAATGTTAATAAAAGAGCAAAGTCCTGAGTCCCTCCTTTCTTCCTGGAGTGCTTGAAAAGTTCAGTGAGTGAGTCAACAACCAGGCTGATGAAGCTGATGCCATTAGACTCCTGCTATAGCAGCCCATATCCCTCTTGCTAGTTTGGGGAAACAAAGACATTTTGCTTCCTTAAGAAACACTCCTTTGCAGCAACACTACCTCATTTCTTCTTCTCCTGGTACCACCCTCACTGTTTGATTGTCTGATGAAAGGCTTCTCCCTGTCTGAAGGCAGGTTTCAGCTGCCTCCCACAACCAAATCCAGTGCCTTGATTGGAAACTCCATTACAGAAACCATGTGAAGAGTACTTCTATCACCCCATGCCCAGGGTAGCTCCCTGTGACCACCAGTAAGCCTCCATCCACCAAAAAGGAGTAAACTATACCCTGTGAGCTCCAGTAAGCCTCCATCCACCACACCCAATTGAACTATACCAAAGGGATATATTTTGATTTTTATTATAAATTGGTATTGAAATAGCTTTCCTCTATTTCAGGGTGAGGCAGCAGTGGGAATAAGAACACTGTAAGGGCTTAGCTGAGCCCCATCCATTAAAGGCCCACAATTAAAGGCCTCCAGAAGGACAGAATGTGATCTTCTGTGCTCCACAACCTCCCTGGGCAACCTGTGCCAGTGTCTCACCACCTTCACTCCAAAGAACTTCTTCTAACATCCACTTTCAATCCCCCCTCTGACACTTCAAACCCATTGCCCCTTGTCCTGCCATTCCCGGACCTTGTCAATAATCCCTCCCCAGCCTTCCTGCAGCCCCCTTCAGATCCTACAAGGCCACTCCAAGGTCTCCTGGAAGCCTTCACAACTCTCTCTCTCTTCTTTCCAGTTACACCATGGCCACAAGCACTCACTCTCAATTAAAACTGCTGCTCAAGTCTGTCAGAAATACTCCAACAAGAACCAATTCTATTAGGCATGGCTATGAGAGCAGACTTCCAATCCTCTGGTGTTTGCTACACTGTCTTTTACATCCTCTGTAGGTTGAGGTAATCATAGAGAGACAGACAGATGGAGAGCAAACATATGGATGACCATAGAAATAGTTTCTATCAAGAACATCACAGGATTGTAATTCCCTCAAAAAACCTTTCAGATAACTGCTCTGAAATGTCATCCCGAAGGAGGTTTTGCCAAGCCCTTGGGAAGGAAAGGAATCCCCTTCCACAGTGCTAGGCAGATCTGATTACAGATGCAGCAAACCAGCATCTCCTCTTATTCAGGATCAGTGTCCCCCCAACAGTACCCCACTGTGTTCATTTGCACAGTCAGCCTTGCTAGCCTGTTCAGCAAATATGCCACCAAAAACCTCAGTAAATTCTATTTCTCCTGTGCCTCTTCTGTTTTAACACCCAAGTACAAAAACTAACTGCATACAGAAACCTCCATGGCTGTCACAACTAAGGACAGCTGGTTTAGCTGGCACAGAAGACACACTTTATTCCATTAAAACCACTCATGATGATTATGTGAGAAGAAAAGGCCTTCTATCTTTTAGGAAACATTTCTAGAGTTAGCAAACAAAAACACAGAACATTTGTATTTGTAAACTGAGCACATCTGTGGGGGTTGACAAGGAAGTGCTATGTGTAATCTTGTATTTTTGTCTTCAAAGAGCCACCACATTGTTAGATGATGGTAATGTAATGACCCTAAGCATGGGCAGAGTCCTTGCCCCAGTGCTCCATATGGGTTTTCAGCATTGGTAAAATGCTGGGTGGTCTGACTTCATTCTGTTTCTTGATTTTTATCTTTCAGGATATTTAGAATTCCCCTCTCCCCATCCCAGTTTCTGAACTGCACTCAGTGGTTTTACAGAGCTATAACAGCAATAACACAATATGGAGTATTTATTTCTCCTGTATCCAGCATGCTTTTACACACAAACAGATCACCTCCATAACCACAAGCATACCAAATTTAATTCTTCTGCATTCATTGGGTTTGTATGTAGTTGACATACTGCAACTCCTTGAATATTGCTTACATTTGACCCTCCCAAGCCTTTCATGGGATTCTGCCCCATTCTCTCTTATATCCTTATCAAATGCTTTCACTCTGACAAATCAACATGCCCTTGAAACACTTGCATTAACCAAAACAAGGCTATTTGCTCTAATTAAAGTTGTTGTTCTGCCTACAGCAATGTCTGTGGAGCCTTCATAAAACATACACCATGAAGCCAGTGCATTAGAGAAAGTTTGCAAGCAGTCTTCTGAAACTTGTGTCTTACTTGCTGGAGAAAGCCAACCCCTTATCCAAATGAACCACAATAGAGTTATGAGGACAATTAGATTCTAGAATTATGGAAATAAGCCCCCAAAATGCCTGTCATAACCGTGTGAAAGTGTAATTTGGTGCATCATGCACAAGAACAAGAAATCAATGCAGAGATGCACCTTGAATGTGAAGGCAAAGCTGTTAAGTATTTGTGGGCTGCTTTCATTTGGTGTCCAGATATTTTAAAGCAACATATACAAAGATATGGGACTGTTGGAGCAGGTCCAGAGGAGGGCCATGAAGATGCTCAGAGGGCTGCAGCAGCTCTGCTGTGAGGACAGGCTGAGAGAGTTGGGGCTCTGCAGCCTGCAGAAGGCTTTGAGGAGACCTTAGAGTAGCCTTCCGGTATCTGAAGGAGGCTACAGGAAGGCTGGAGAGGGACTATTGACAAGGGCTTGGAATGACAGGAGGAGAAGGAATGGGTTTGAAGTGTCAGAGGAGAGATTGAAAGTGGATGTTAGGAGGAAGTTGTTTGCAGTGAGGGTGGTGAGACACTGGCACAGGTTGCCCAGGGAGGTTGTGGCTGCTCCCTCCCTGAAGGGGTTCAAGGCCAGGTTGGAGGAGGCCTTGAGTGACCTGTGCCTGTGGGAGGTGTCCCTGCCTATGGCAGGGGATTGGAACTGGCTGATCCTTGAGGCCCCTTCCAACCATTCTATGATTCTGTATGAACTCTTTATAGCACAATCAAAATACACACCCACTTTTTTCAAACATCCCAACACACCACTGCCTCTAATGGGGTGTAAATCTGTTTCTTCAGCATTTCTTGATATATGGAGATGCTGCATGGACTTGACTGAGCCAGAGTAACACACAAGTAGGCTAAGCAAACTTTCATGACTGCAAGGAATATCTTTAAATGGTAACCTGAGCTGATGACACAGTCATTGCTTGAGTCATCTAAAAAAATCTTAAACAATGTCTTTGAGCACGGTAAACTTTGTCATTAATCTGACAGTGTGTCAGTCTCATGACTCAAAGGATGGGGAGAGGGACAGCAGGGATTCTGCCACTTCAGCAGACAATCCTATGGGTGGAGCAGGAGCAGAAGAATACAGTAAGCCTGACTCAGTGTGCAGCAGATAGATTCCTGATGCTTCAGCAACATGACTGAACTTTATACTCGGGACGCTGGGTGCCTGTCACATTCAATAAGGAAATGGCATCTCTTACCGCTCCTAATGGTGAGCAGCAACGCAGAGGAGGAATCAAATGGCAGAGAAACAGTGAAGCAGAGGAGCCATGGTTTAAAAAGCAGGGTTTCAAAACCTCACATGACCTAAATAAATACTAGCACTGACATATCTGATTTGGGGCTGTCATGCAAAGGGAAACCCAGTCTTTAGATAAACAGTGTCCGCCCTTAACCTCCTGAACTATCATTTTTTCCCGTCTAGTACTGCAGAAAGGTTATGTTGCAGTGCCCTGTGCTTCCTCACATTTAAAGTTAGGGTAGCCAAGGGCAGCAAAGACTCCTTCCTCTCCAGCCTGATAGCAGAGTTCTTCCTTCCTTTTGTTCATATGAAGAACAAACACCAAGCTGAACAATAACAGTGGACGCTTCGTTACGATGCTCTCCTGGGCACTCAGCCCTGGTTAGCATTATCTTACCACTTGGTTTTATTTTGAAGGAAACTCTGAATGGTCCTTTCAATTCCTGGTGTTTCAAGATCAACATTACCTCTACTTCCTCTGTTTCCAAGTCTCCTTATTTTACAAACAATATGTAACACTATGAAAGAAAAAAGGAAAATAAAAGGCCTGGAAGCAATAGAGTAGGAACACTGCTAGTCTGAGAGGCAGGCAGTAACAGAAAGCCATTTAAACTACCTTCCTCTGAACCTGTTAAGCTACTGATTTTGAGAATTAGGAACAAACCCTACCACCAAAAATTACCTCACAGAGAACAACAACAAACCCCTACCAACCCACACAGCCAAGAAAGCCAAACCAAATGAATCCTTCTCAGCTGTTGAAGGAAGTGCAGGAGGGACACAATGTAGGCATGGAATTAGAGTTTCTTTGACCTGATCACAATTTCTGAAATCAGCATCAGAAGCAGATCCCTCCTTGTCACATGGTCCACTTTATAGACAAAAAGGCCTTTAGTCAATTACCAAATCCATACCCTCTGATCCATAACAGAGAGGTGGCAAACCTGATTTACCATGGACTTAGCACTTGTGCATTCCTGCAGACTTTCACTCTCCTTGAATGAGTAATATTTTTGGACAACGTAGCAGTTTGAGTTAAGCCCTGACAGATAAGTTACTAAATTATCATTCATTTCTCACTCTGTGGGAAGGACTGGTGAACAAATTTAATGATAGTTACACAGTCCTCTCTGCACTATCAACCCAGGCATCCACTGGGGGTTGGACTCGATCTCATGGCCAGCAGAAGAAGCATCAGAGCTGTGCAGGTAGCAGGGCAAGGGAGGGGATTGTGCCCCTTTGCTCTGCTCTCCTCAGACCCCACCTGCAGTCCTGGGGGCAGTTGTGGAGCCCCCAGCACAGGAAGGACACAGAAGTGTTGGAGCCAGTGCAGAGGAGGCCACCAAGATGCTGAGAGGGCTGCAGCAGCTCTGCTGTGAGGACAGGCTGAGAGAGTTGGGGCTCTGCAGCCTGCAGAAGAGAAGGCTTCCAGGAGACCTTGGAGTGGCCTTGTAGGATCTGAAGGGGACTGCAGGAAGGCTGGGGAGGGATTATTGACAAGGTCTGGGAATGGCAGGACAAGGGGCAATAGGTTTGAAGTGTCAGAGGGGAGATTGAAAGTGGATGTTAGAAGAAGTTCTTTGGAGTGAAGGTGGTGAGACACTGGCACAGGTTGCCCAGGGAGGTTGTGGAGCACAGAAGATCACATTCTGTGCTCCACAACCTCCCTGGAGGTATTCAAAGCCAGGTTGGACGAGGCCTTGAGCAACCTGTACTAGTAGGAGGTGTCCCTGCCTATGGCAGGGGGTTGGGACTAGATGATCCTTGAGATCTTCTGTGCTCCACAACCTCCCTGGACAACCTGTGCCAGTGTCTCAGCACCCTCATTGTAAAGAACTTCTTCCTAACAGCGCCTAGGGCTGCTGCTTGGCCTTGCTGCTGCTACAACAGTACGTAGGAGGCTATGGGTCAGTTGTGTGAGCACTGATTTCCCAGTTCAGCCTAATGCACATTGGAGAGAAAAAAGAGGAGAAAATCTGTTTCTCGAGGAAAAGAAAGTGTACTGGATGGATAAAAATCAGCTCTGTTCAATAGAGTTCTATTCAGTATTACTCAGCTGGCAGGACTGTTGTGATGCAGCAAGGCCACAAAGTAAATTGTAGGAAAAGGAGAGCTGAAAGGCCAAGAAACAACATACCTTTGAGCCCTGGTGTGCACAGCACGAGGCCCTGCCTCTGTACCAGATAGGAAGCAGCAGAGTTATGCTTTAACCACCCTCACTGAGCAACTTTGGCTGCTGCTCCCACATTAGGATACATTGGCTTGACTTTCAAAGGTAACCAGCACCTACAGCTCCCACTGACTGCAGTGGCAGCTGCAGCTCTGAAAATCAATTTAGGATAGTTTGCATATTGAGAAAAACGGAAGGAAAAGAAAAGGCCTTTTGTGTGGATACCCAGAGTTTAAACACTGCTGATGGGTGGTAGAGAAGTCCCTTCCCTTTTCAAACGAATTTCACTTCATGTTTTGTTTGGTTTTCCTGTTGATGCATCCTGCACCCTCCAGTGCTAAGCTGGTGGGATCCCACATACTTTTCCTGGCATGTGGTGTTTAAAATAAGAGACCTTAGCAATCGGATATCCTCAACATTTCCAGCTATTGAACACAACCATGAGGACTCTGATCCAGTTTCAGAGCAGAAAAGAAAAGATATATAAGAATACCCTCCCTGTGCTGGTACGGCACAGACAAAAGAAAATTGAGCAAACAGGATGTTCTGCTCCTCTGTGAACTTCAGCAAATGGCTGCAGCAGACAGGATACAGTCTACAAACTCCCAGCTGCAATCTATGTGCCTCGCTGCTCGACGCCTCACTTTGGGTCATTCCCCTGCACTGCAAATATGGCACGAAGGAAGTGAAAGGTGCAGTATGCAGAAGCCTCTTAACATGCCTCAAGACTGAAGTCCTTCACCAAACTCATGTAGCCTGAAGCAGGAAGGTGACATTTTCTACAAGCTACTAAGCTAAAACAATCCTAAGCTAAAACAATCTTATCCCTAAACCCACTCAGAACATCTTCAGGAGTGCAGTGCTTGGTGTTTATGACTCAGGACTTGAGGTTGCTTATTCTAAGCTTACTCACTCAATAGTAAAGCACATCCCAGAGGTTTTCCACAACAGCACAGAGCCCTCTGAGAATCACCCTACTGCAGACTAATTGATACTACTCTAATAGTTGCACAACATTTTCCACAGTGCTTTTACATCTGGTTGGGCCACACCATGAGTGCTGTGTCCAGTTCTGGGCCCCTCCATTCCAGAGAGATGTTGAGGTGCTGGAAGGTGTCCAGAGAAGGGCAGCAAGGCTGGGGAGGGGCCTGGAGCACAGCCCTGTGAGGAGAGGCTGAGGGAGCTGGGGGTGTGCAGCCTGCAGAAGAGGAGGCTCAGGGCAGAGCTCATTGCTCTCTGCAGCTCCCTGAAGGGAGGTTGTAGCCAGCTGGGGTTGGGCTCTGCTGCCAGGCACCCAGGGACAGAACAAGGGGACACAGCCTGAAGCTGTGCCAGGGGAGGTCGAGGCTGGATGTTAGGAGGAAGTTGTTGGCAGAGAGAGTGATTGGCATTGGAATGGGCTGCCCAGGGAGGTGGTGGAGTGCCCATGCCTGGAGGTGTTGAAGCAAAGCCTGGCTGGGGCACTTAGTGCCATGGTCTGGTTGACTGGCTAGGGCTAGATGATTTTGGAGGTCTCTTCCAATCTGGTTGATATTATGATCTCTGCTGCTGGTTCTGGACAGTGAACCTTCATAGCCTACTGGACTATATAGGAACTTGGTTCTGTAACGGAAAAGGTAGGAAGTTGAAACGAAAATGAGATTCAGTGGACAATAAAGTAATTTTTTTTCAGCAACATCATCTCTTGTTGAACTGTTTACTGTAGCATCATCTGCCTTGACTTCATCTTCACCTCTGCAGTCATGCATGCACTGCCTTGCCTTAGCTGGGCACAAGTGTGGACACTCTAGGAGTTAGAGTTGGCAAACCGAGGAGCAGCCAGGGCTGACAGACCATGCTCTAACTGCTGACTAAACTTGTTGCCTCTCTTCTTTGCAACTCTTGTCCTGAAAGTTAACCTCAGAAGTTTTCCAGAGGGCTCTAGAAAATTGTAGATTCTGTTTTCATTACAGAGAGGGTGGTGAGACACTGGCACAGGTTGCCCAGGGAGGTTGTGGAGTACAGAATCACCCAACGTGATCAGAGATCTGTGCTCCAAAACCTCCCTGGAGGTGTCCAAGGCCAGGTTGGACGAGGCCTTGAGTGCCCTGGACTAGTGGGAGGTGTCCCTGCCTATGGCAGGGGCTTGGAACTAGATGATCCTTGAGGTCCCTTCCAACCTTACCATTCTATGCTTCTATAATGAGGAGAAGAACTACAACAATCATTGGAACTGTGTTTAGAAGTTCAAACATACGTTACAGAAAACACAGCCTAATGTTATTAGTTTTAGGGGATGACTCTAATGAGAAGAACTTTTTGAAGTAAGAACTTGTTGGGATGGTTTATCACTTGTGTGTCTGTTTCTATGAGAGTTTGATATATTACTGTTCCTTCTTAGCAAGACAGATTTAAGCTTACATGGTTAAGATCAGTTACATTTGTGGTTAGTCCACTTTTAAAGACAGGGGAAGTATATCCAATGGATGCAGAGATACCTGAGGTTGTTCTAGGTGTACTAATCCAGAAACAGAGAAAGTTTTGAAGGGAAGCAGCACTGGGGCCAAAGCAGCAGCAGTAGCCCTGTTTGCAAAGCATTGTTCCTGTGCTAATAAGCCCCACCTCAGGCAAAGTGTTCTCCTTTAGATTAAGTGCTATTCAAATGTGCCTATCTAGACTGGGCTGAACTCTGGAAACTTTCAGGTTTAGTCTGTAGCTTTTGTAGATCTCCACAGCACTTTCCCCTCCCCAGCACAGGCAATAATAAAATGCCCAGCATTTCTCTTTGGCAGTCAGGTGTATGCTCAGAGATCCTGTAAGATTTGAAGGTGGAGAATACAGAAAGCTCCACAGCTAAAGAAAAGTTGTGTGTACTACCAAGGTTGAACCATTTGGCATTTTACAAGACAAAATGCCACCAGCAATCATTTCACCCAACACACCAGGGCTGAAGCCAGAAGGGACATAACCTTTATAGGACAGTACCAGAAATTTCATGGTGCCTATGTGAGAAAGGGAGAAGGCACTGCAGGACTTAGCTCCTTTTACTATCAGCTGCACGCAACAGCAGGAGACTTTACTCTGGTTGAAAACCATGGCTTTGGACAGACTTTTCTTTAGCTTTCCTACTCATGAATGTGTTTAAGAACACAAAGTCCATTTTGGGTGGATCTGAGCTTATTCTACAAATGTGAATCTTGAAAGAGTTAACATCTCCTCTGTTAAATGTAGGCAGTTATTGGTAGAGTCTCGATCTTCTGTGACAACATTCGGTTCCCAGTCGCAAATCACAGACACAACCTCTAATCAACAGACAACTTCACTCCTTATGTTAAAAGCCTTTTGGAAAACCCAGGCCATTTGCTTTATCACTGTGCTGAAAACAGTGGGGAGCAGTCCACTTTGATCAGGAATTCATTGCAGAGGGACTGGTAAGGAGAGTTCTCTGAAGTGAGACCATATTGTCCCAGGAAGCTTATGTCAGCCTTGGAAAGAGAAGGTCTTTGCAAACACAGACTTACACTCTTCAGCTTCTTGTTTTAACAACACTGTATGAAAATTAGTTTTGATTCACACTCATGTAACTGAAAACGGAGCTGGTATGCTACTTGCAAAAAGCTTTTGTCATATTACATTGGGTAAAACTTAAGAAAGATGAAATGCTGGCACTTGCAATCCAGCAAAGCATTTAGGAACATGTTTGGCTCAGTGGAAGAAAGCAGTACTGGATCTTCAGAGTCTTTATGTATGTGTTCAGAAATAAGCAGCTAAGTCAATACTCTGTGCTAAACTGGATTTACCCAGCATAATATCCTTCCACCAATTAAGCTCATAGCAAAATTATGGCCAAAGCCTCTACTAAATTGTTGCCTATCTACTATGCCACGAGAAAGATGATGTTTGTAAGCAGAAACATTTAATCGTATTGAAAAGATGTTTCACTTAGATCTAAAGCCAAGATGTCTCTAGCCTTCCTTTACAATTAAGAGATTTCCCTTCCACCTCTCTTCATTACCATTTATAGGCAGTTTTGCATCTCTGCCTTGGCCCTCTGGACTCCTTCACTTGAGAGCCATGGAGTCCAGCTCCTGCAGCAAGGCTTTGCCAATGCTGCTGCAGAGCATCAGTGCAATTCTCACACAGCCACCTAAAAAGGACACCCCTGGCTCAGGTCAGCTTTAGTAACCCATTCCTCGAAATGTCAGGAGCTAGTTAAACAAAAGGACATTTTTCCTGATGTCTGTATGGATGATTTTGCTGGCACTGGGATGGTGAGAGTCCTACTTTTTTCACATTCCTTACTGCCAGGGCAGGTCTAGCCCACAAGACTATTGTGCTTTTTTTTGTTCTCCTTACCACAAACCTGTGTAGAAATAGCATGAGGCTTTCAGCATCCTGTGGGGAATACAGTAAAAACAGTTCCACACCCCACAGAGATCCTAACAATGACCAGTTCATCTTTATCCCTCCAATAGGGCTGGAAATCACCAGTGGCACTGCAAATCTGTTACCATCTCAATAGCAATGCACAACTTTATTCTCATTAATCTGTCTTCCATCCATTCACACATCGAGTACAACCCTGCTTCATTTTACAGATTATATCCATGTTGCTCCAGACAAAGGTCACTTTATAGTTACAGTTCTTCAACTGAATAAAAGCTTTTGATGCAGTAAATCATTGTCTCTCACTGTTCAAACTCACACAATGCAATACAAATAATGCTGCCCTTTCTTGTTCAGAACTCCTTTTCTATCTCAGTGCTTATTTCTTTACAAAATAAAACGAGGCACTCCTCACTTGCTTCAGCCATATAAATGAGTTTTGCACTTTGGAGGTGGTTTTCCAACACTGCACTACAAAACCCAGCCCCTGTGCTGTTTGGAGGTCAAAATGAACCTCTTTCATTACATTAGTGACAGATGAAATACAACATACCAAGGCTTCCCTAGATTTAACTGTTCATAGATCTTTTCTCTCTTAGTACCATGAAACTTAAAACCCGAGACACTCTCTTCTGGGTGTCACACATCTTTTGCTTTTACTTACCAGAAGTTACCAGTCTAAAAAAGACATTACAGACAAGGTGAGCCTGATTGTGTGCACACAGACACATATGTGGTGCAAAAGAGGGCAGGAGAAAGGGAGGATTAATCAACTAATCATCCGGTCCTGCTGGCACAAGAATCAAACTCTTCCCTTCAGCAATACAGGCTATTCTCTCCTTTCTCTGGGTAGTGAGGGGAGCCAGTCAGCACGAGACACAGAACTTTAGAGGTTAAACTTGCTGATAGTTACAACATTCCTTCAGAAGGAAGAATAAAACATAGCAGGATAAATCCTAATGTCAAGTACACTCATACAAACCAGCAGCCACTTAACGGTAACCCTGAAGGTCATAACAAAGAGTGAGCCTAGAAGCTGAAGGCACATCAGATCTCATCTGAAATACAGAACAACTCTTTAGCAGCAAGCTAGCTAAAGCTTGAGAGCACTGTCAAGGCAGATGAGGAACTCACATTTCTCAGTATCTTCAAATAAAGGTGAATGCCTTCCTAAAAGGGTAATGCAAGTGATCAGATCCCTGAAGGAAACACTCACACAGGAGATCAGTTTGGGTAAGCTGCTGAATCCACCCATCTTTAAACCCTACCAAACTGAAAATAAATCATTACTCACAAGGAAGTCCTAGCTTGCTAGAATTATTTGCCCTGTGTTTTCAGTGCTTCTGAGCTCTTTTAGTGAAGAGCAACATTAATCACTTGATTAAAGCATTCAGCAAACAGTCCCAATAGACTGTGCAGCTGGCAACCAGCCACCACGTTCCCTGTCTTCTTTTGCAGCACCATCCTCTTGGTAACAGAGGACATTTACTTAGGTTACATAGAATGGACTTGCTTCAACAAACAGCCAAGCCATCAGTTGCTAACAGCTAGCCAGGCTCTGTTGCTAGCCTGTATTTACGCTCCATAGGGCTGCTGCTCCTAAAGCTAGATCAGACAACCGCTCACAGAATGCAGCTTTAAAATGCCATCAGCTTATTCAGCTGTGTGCATGACAAAGTGGCACCTTGTAGTTCAGCTGACCTAAACCAGAACATGCCACATTCATCTCCAGTGGCTCTACGACAAGGCAAGAGTAGCCCTGACTGATGCACAAGGAACAGGAGTTCCAGCTAATAACTTCCAAACCAAACCAGGAATCTTCTTTCTGGCAAGGAGAAGAAACATCTTGTGGCATGCGCTGTTAATCAAGTGGATCTGGAACTTTTAAACTGTTATTCTTTTTATTATCAGCATCACTTCATTCACTTCAGCTAGTATATTGAATTGGGGAAGCAACAGGAAGGCCTCAAACTGAGTAAGACAAGCAGACAATAAAACTTTCAATATTTTGCAGTGCTTAGGTCCAGGCTTGTGCCTCTCTAAGATCTCTGCAAACCAAAGCTAGGCTTGTGCCTCTCTAAGGTCTCTGCAAACCAAAGCTCTGCTGTCAGACTGAATTTTGCACTGACAATTCAGATTCCTTACAGAGCCATGCTGGCCAGCATGGCAGGACATGACATGACACTGCATTGCAATGTAAAGGCTTCCTTTGGGTTTGCACTCCACCTCCTCCTCAGCACAGAGCATGCTGAAGCAATGCAAGGAGAGCCCAGGCTGATTTCCCTCGCTAAATGTCTCTGACTGGCGATCAGCATTTCTCTAGTCTGCAAGCAGCAATATAACAATTAGTGAATAACTGTACTATTTTAATCCCTGAACGCTTCGAGTTTAAAAAAGCAAAGAATTTTTCTCTGTGAAAGCCTTGGGTAGCCTGGAGCTTCCTCTAACAAAAAAGGGAGGCACAGTTCCGCGTTCGCTGGGATCTCCTCACACCACTTCTGCGCTTGCACCGAGGCCATGAGATGCAAAGATAGCAGGGAAACAGAGCCCCGATTTACATTGACAAAGAGGATTTTGATACACTCCTCCAAGTGGGGCAGCATTACCATCTTAATAGCCTTTTGCTCTCGGCCCTCTTCCTGAGGCCGCTGGAAATTTCTGCGAATGGAGAACAGTTCCGCTTCCCATTTTAACAGCAACAATAGCAGAAGGGCTCCTTAAACTGCATCAAATAGCAGCCTGTGAAATCCCTAACTAGCCCCACTGCCTCTCCTGCCGTTTTATTATCCTCCAGCCCACAGAACAAAGAGGGGGAGCTCCTCCTCATTTTTAGCCTATTCCACACATCCTAATCCCTCCGAGGTGGCAATGGAAATTGCTTGTGGAACTGTTAAATCACACTTTCACTTTGCCTTTCATTCCCCATTCACCCTCCCTAAGCAAGGAGCTTCCAGCCACATTTTCCGATATCAATTTGTTTATGGCCTATTGGTTAATGGTCCTGGGATGGGACCCCCTGAGTAAAACCAAAGAATCCTGGGCACTTGAGCCAGCTGCTGCTTCTCACCAGTTCCCACACCCATCCACTTGTTCCCGGCAGCCACCCTGAATGTGCTCACCCCCTGACACCAGCTGAATTAAACAACAAAGCCTGACTGGGAAAGCTGCCTCTGCAGTCAGGCTGCAGGACAGATCCTGTTTGTTGGGGCTGCACCACGGCCCTCAGCAGCACAGGGATGCTCCCTCACTGCCTGACCTGTGCCCAGTTGCCTTACTGACATCTTACCCTGCTTCCAGCTTCCCTTTGGAAAGGAGCAAGCATCTACAACTCACATGCAAATTCCAGCCTCCTGCACAGGGCAGCCTGGTGCTGCATTCTGCACCTTATCCAAGCCAGCCATTTCCAGGTTATTTGCTCACTTCCTCTTCCCACAGAAATGCAAATGGTTGAAATGTGGGATGAGAACATGCAGTACTTACCTTGTACAACCCAGTGAGATGGCTTGGGTTTAAGTGCTGTCCCAGGTTGGGGACTAGAGGGTTAAAAAAAGCCTCTAGGGACTAGAAGGTTGTTATCCAATCCCATAACTCTGCTATCTCTTCATAAACACATGGCGAGGCAGCTCGCTCTGCTTTCCTCCCCCTCCAGCCTTGTGCCTGGCTGGAGCTGCTTTATTGGGGCAAACATGTAAGGAGCAGGCCTGGTTTGGGGCCTCCAGAGGCTGTGTTTAGGCCTGTGAATGGCAGAGGCATGGGTGGGGGGGAAGAGGATAGGAGCACTGGGGAGTATAGATTTAGTTTTGGATTGGGGGAAGATTCAAGAGGGTTTGGTATGGATTTTGTATCTGCCTTGGAATTTCTGTCTGTAACTCTCTCTCCAAATATAATTCTGTTTTCCTCTTACTCATTTGAGAGCTTCATTCTGTCAGCTCTTTAAACCCAGGACAAGTGCCCACTGTAAAAGGGCAGCCATGTTCTTTCCTAACTGCCCAGCTTAGAGAAAAACACCTAAAATGGAAACTGTAGGAAGACTGCTTGGGATGAAGACAGCATTATGTGGGGTTTAGAAAAATCATGAGTGATGTTTCAAATGTGCACCTCAGAAACACAGGGATAAAGGCAAAAGCATAACTGCCACACTCCTATCAGAGTCCTACCCCATGACCATCACATGTTACAAGGTCTGTTTTTCTCTTTAGAGTGCAGTCCTTGGAAAGTTATACTCCTGGCTCACAGAAAACAACTGAAACAAGCACAAATTCTCTCTGAACAGATGCTGCCTATTTCTGAAATGGGAAATCTTTCTCCCAAAGTTTCACTACATTAATGCTTTAGGACAGAGAAGAAATTGTCTGCCTATTTTCACAGCTACCAGAAACATCTCTGCAACTGAGGAGATAGTTCAGATAGAAAAGGAGCTCATCTTCTGTCCTATATTGTACCAAAACTTGCATGCCATGTCAGTTTGAACTGATAAAAATAGTTTCTAGTCCTTGTAGCCTTTTTAAAATTACTGATACCAAATAAAGCAGATCAAATGTCATCTAAGAATACATTGGGTGTAGCATCCAGAGGCCTAGGAAACACCAGATGCACCCCCACGTTATCACTGTGTGGATCCAGGAAATGGAAGCAAAAATGCACCATAAAACATTTTTTGTTTCTTTTGTTTTCCTACATGAAGCATCACCAGAGATGCAAGCAACTGTAAGCAAGTGGTCAGGCTGGTACAGCCTGTGTGGAGGTGAGAAATGAGCTATCACAAGGGAGAGATCTCTTCTCACATCTTAAAATGCTGCAGTGCTTTATGAGATCAGTGACTCTCAGTTGCCAGAACCTGAGAAACAGTGATGCTTGCCTTTCTTAATGGGATGGGTGCATATAAGGATGCATCCTCTGAACATAAAGTGAGGGGCACTGAGAAACTGATACAGCAGTCAGGAGCCAGGCTGCACGACAACGGACAGCAACTCAACAGAATCTATGAATGCCTGTCAAAAGTATGGGCATTAAAGGAATATTTATTAGGACAACTGAGGAAAAGAAGGGAAGAGTTACACTTCCATTCCTGCAGTGGTCTGAAAGTACATGATTTAGGACATGGCCACAAGGAACCTTAGTTCCCTGCCACTATGGTAGTAACTGCCTCATGTCCTAGAGGATTATTTAAGACCGTGGGGTATTAGCATTAAAGTGATCACAAAAATAAGGAGCAGATATTAATTTCCTGTAGTTTTAGTGATGTCAAACCATTTGCTAAAGAAGAGCCATTTATTAGAGCAGGCTGTAGGTATGTTTCTCCTGGAAAACTCTATCCCAGAGGAGCAATGTTGTCAGAACAACTGCACTTTGAGGGAGAACAGGGAGCCTGGATTAATAATTTCAAGGTCCATTCTTATGCCCATGGGAGTACGCAACAACCTATTTAGTATAATCCAAGACAAAAGAATGAATGCAGCAGAACCTTGCCAACCAGACTGTTTCAATGTGTGGGTGTTTAATGAAGTATAAACACAGCCATTTTTAGCAAGAGTTGCTGTTATCTACATGCAGCCTGCTTAAAACACTAATTGCAAAGGCACACCAATCAGTGATCTGGTCTCTTACCTTGAAGAACCAAGCCAGACTTCTCAATGGTGTAGTGAAAAGCAGAGAATGGAGCCACAGGGGATTTAGCAACCAGGAGCTGCAAAACAAAAAGAAACAATACATAAGTGCACATCTTTATAACATACTGATCAGAGCTCAGATCCATAGAATAACCTCACTGGATTTAACTTCCAGAAGTAGTGAAGCATACTGCAAAAATAATAAGGTAGTTATTGATCCAGACCTCTCACTACTAAGTAGTTGAGGTCTTCTCATACATATAATGGTAGTGATAGGAGTGGGGGGAATGGAACCAAGCTAGAAATGGGGAGAGTCAGCCTGGAGGTTAGGAAGAAGTTGTTCAACATGAGGGTGGTGAGAGCCTGGCAGGGGTTGCCCAGGGAGGTGGTTGAAGCCTGATCCCTGGAGGTGTTTAAGGCCAGGCTGGTTGAGGCTGTAGAGAGCCTGATGTAGTGTGAGGTGTCCCTGGGCATGGCAGGGGGTTGGAACTGGATGATTCTTGTGGTCCCTTCCAACCCTGCCTGATTCTATGATATGCAGAGATCATCCTTCAGTTTTGAAATGATCTACAGGTCCTAAAAACCAGGTTGTGAAAGCAAAAATTTTGCTTGAGTATTGGCATCCTATGAACCTTTCTCATTCCTTTTGTTTCAGGCAGGTGCACTCAAACAACTTTGAGCAAAACTGTGACTGCCACTGCATAATGCAATTTTAATTGCCATTAGGTGTTCCACAGACATGCCACCTCACCTGCTCCAACAACTCCCTTTGCTCTTTGATCACATTTGTGATTCTGTGCTCCACAACCTCCCTGGGCAACCTGTGCCAGTGTCTCACCACCCTCACTCCAAACAACTTCCTCCTAACAGCCACTTTCAATCTCCCCTCTCACACTTCAAACTCATTCCTCCTCCTCCTGTCATTGCAAGACCTTGTCAATAGTCCCTCCCCAGCCTTCCTGGAGCCCCCGTCAGATCCTGCAAGGCCACTCCAAGCTGTCCTGGAAGCCTTCTCCTCTCCAGGCTGAGAGCCCCAACTCTCTCAGCCTGTCCTCACAGCAGAGCTGCTGCAGCCCTCTCGCCATCTTGGTGGCCTCCTCTGCACTGGCTCCAACACTTCCATGTCCTTCCTGTGCTGGGG
This sequence comes from Semnornis frantzii, assembly GCA_013399775.1. Taxonomy (NCBI): domain Eukaryota; kingdom Metazoa; phylum Chordata; class Aves; order Piciformes; family Ramphastidae; genus Semnornis; species Semnornis frantzii. The sequence goes on along the minus strand of VWYK01026429.1, from coordinate 15,999 downwards.
CCTCCAGAACTGCACCCAGGACTGCAGGTGGGGTCCCCTAATTGTGTCCAATGTTCTGGGTGGACAATCACCATGCCAGAATTTTCACTTCTTACTGTAGATCAAGATTGGTTTTTCAGGTGCAGCAGAGCCCAGGAAAAAGCCAGGAAGGAAAACGATTAACCTGATTTTGCATCTCACATGCCAGCAGACCTCATGGCTTTTCTTCTGCTCTCCATCCTGCTTCTCCTTGGGCCCTATGAGCAGATATTTGATATATTCTAGAAATGAAAGTGGCAATCCTTTTTTAAGCAGGAGCTATGACCCAGTTCTCAGGGCCAGCTCTCTCTTCCAGTCCCACAGGTTACACTGACTCCAGCCCAGCAGAAAGGTGCCTGAGAACATCAACAGGCACTAAATGCCACAGCAGCATCAGGGTTTCACACAGCACTATACCAGCTGTGCCCTACTCCTTATTCACACTGAACCATCTTTCAGGGATGTTTTTTTACAAGGACTAAAAATGGTCATTTATTAAGGCTGCAGGATCTATCTATAAACAGACTACTTAGCCCCCACCACAAATGATTCTTGGGATAACAGTATTTTGCTTGTATATGGTTCCTAACTTGTAGATTTCTCAAAGGCTTTACATGAGTGGGTTAAAAACCAACCTCATTGTGCACTTGGGGAATTTGAACTTCAGAAATTAAATCCATTCCTAAAGCTTGTTTAGCTGCTATCAGGACCAAAATCTGAACAAGATGTTTTCAGATCACATTGCCTTCACAAGCAAATCACTCTGTGTCTGACTTTATCAGGGACTTGTGTTTTCTTATGGAAGGTATGCCCTGCTTTATCTCTTCCTCCAAATCCCATTGCAAGCAAAAGGTCTAAGCACAGTTTCCCCCCTGTAGTATAGAATCACAGAACAGTAAGGTTGGAAGTGAGCTCAAAGCTCGTCCAGTTCCAACCACTTGCCATAGGCAGAGACACCTCCCACTAGTACAGGGCACTCAAGGTCTCATACAACCTGGCTTTGAACACCTCCAGGGAGGTTGTGGAGCACAGAAGACCTCCAGGGAGGTTGTGGAGCACAGAATCACTCAACGTGATCAAAGATCAGGTTGGGTGATTCTGTGCTCCACAACCTCCCTGGGCAACCTGTGCCAGTGTCTCACCACCCTCACTGCAAACAACTTCCTCCTAACATCCACTTTCAAGCTCCTCTCTGCCACTTCAAACCCATATGAAGACACCTCAGCCACCCCACCTTTTACAGATGCAGGCAGTAGTATTGCCTGCATCTGTACCACTGTTATCAGTAGAAAAGGTCTGGACAGGTCTGAAAAGCTTGGAAGAAAAGTGGACAAGCTGAGGGAAAAGAGATCTATGCAGCCATGCTTCAGCCTCCCTAGTCATCTAGACCCCACACATATCTTCCTCCTAGTAAAAATACTTTGTGGATTGCCACAGGGAGAGCTGAAGATGTCTTGAGTACTAGAAAGCAAACAGGGCTAAAGCATGCTCCAGTACTGGGAGCAGATACAACCCTTCTGGACATGTATAAAAAAAAACACATCACAACTTGGATGAAAATGATTTCTTAGGGAACTATCATTTCATTTGTGTCGCACACAGCACCTGAGAGATGTGGTTGCCTGAAATGCAGTTGTTAGCAAAGGCTTTCATCAAGGCCAGGTTAACAGGCCACAACTCAATAAAGCTCTTTATAGAGCATTTAAAGGGACTGTGTCTCTCCTTCACCCGCAAGAAAATTCTGTCCAGCGGAAACTCTTTTAGGAATGAGTTTCCTTTTCCACTGCTTTATGGAAAAGCAACAATGGCAGCTAGAGGCACTTTGTAAGAGGCATTCCATAAATCCAAACCAATTAGAGCAGAAAAGTAGGCAAGCAGAGTCTGTGTGGACACTCTAAAAATGTCCATTAGCGCACATCTGGAAACGACGGCAAAATGAAGTGCCTCAGAAGTGTCTGAGCATCCTGCTGTTGTTCCACCCCTCCCCAAAATGGAGCAGCACATTGATTTATTTTCTTTTAGTGTAGTGCATACAAATTCTGTATATGACAAACATAGCTAAGACTGAAGAGCCAAGAAATCCCTGTCTCTCTTCTTAAGGGGAAAAAAAAGAGAGAGATGCAGACATACAGAAAAGAGTTTTGCAGAGGAAAGAGCAACAGTGGACACCAATCCAAGAAAGAAAATTGATGAAGGGAAAGCTTTCCAAATTCTGAGGAGGAACATGAGAGGGATTCAGTATGGGATAAAGAATTAAAAGATATCTCAATGCTGAAATCACAGAAGGTCAGAGGTTGGAAGGGACCTCAAAAGAGCATCTAATCCAACAGCCCCTGCCAGAGCAGGAATGGTAGCATGATGCTTGTATTAGCAGATGTAAATTAATATCAAAGACCAAACCTTCTCAAAGAAATTCTGACAGATTACCTTTGATTTTAAGAGTCAGAGTTAGTGGGAAAAAGATTCTGAAACGCTAAAAAAACAAAAACCCAAAACAAACAAAACCCCCCAAAACAAAACAAAAACCCCCCCCTCAAAACAAATAAACAAAAAAGTCTGGAAATCATGACCCAAGGTAGCATTAGCCAAATTTCAGACAAATCACTTCTTGCTCTAACTTTTAGAGTCACCTCCTATGTTCTTTTGGGTAAGTTTAAGCAGATCATTCACCTTTCCTACTCTGCTCCCCTCTTGCTTCAGAAGTGGTTAATTAATATTCATTGAAACTGCATCTCAATATTTCTTATATGAAATTATTTAGACTGATTGCATCTCTAAGCTCTGAGTTACATTTATGCTAGGCAGATGACACTAATTTCACTATAAATTATTATTTATACTGCAGAATCATTCTAAAGCTCTCCTCAGACCCCATCCGCAGTCCTGTGTGCAGTTCTGGAGCCCCCAGCACAGGAAGGACATGGAAGTGTTGGAGCCAGTGCAGAGGAAGCCCCCAAGGTGCTGAGTGGGCTGCAGCAGCTCTGCTGTGAAGACAGGCTGAGAGAGTTGGGGCTCTGCAGCCTGGAGAGGAGAAGGCTTCCAGGAGAGCTTGAAGTGGCCTTGCAGGATCTGAAGGGGGCTGCAGGAAGGCTGGGGAGGGACTATTGACAAGGTCTGGGAATGACAGAACGAGAAGGAATGGGTTTGAATTGGCAGAGAGGAGATTGAAAGTGGATGTTAGGAGGAAGTTGTTTGGTGTGAGGGTGGTGAGACACTGGCACAGGTTGCCCAGGGAGGTTGTGGCTGCTCCCTCCCTGGAGGTGTTCAAGGCCAGGTTGGAGGAGGCCTTGAGTGACCTGTGCTAGTGGGAGGTGTCCCTGCCTATGGCAGGGGGTTGGAACTGGATGATCCTTGAGGTTCCTTCCAACCTTCCCATTCTATGATTAAAGAAGTACCGAGAGGTCCTTAAAGGTAGGACATGTGGTCTTGCCCATGATAACACAGACTTACTTTGTAACTGGGACAATTCAAGTAAGGAAATATGGCTGCTGATCCAGTGTCAAGAGTAGAAATGCAAGTGAGAGTCAGAGAATCATAGAATGGTTTAAGTTGGAAGGG